>VXBB01022400.1:497505-527691 GCA_013399915.1 Illadopsis cleaveri | reverse complement strand
TCCTTATTTTTTTATGTTCCCAAAACCCCCCCCCCCCAAAAAAAAAAAAAAAAAAAAAAAGTAATTGCAATAAATAAATAAGCAGATAAAGTCATTCAAAGTGAAAAAAAGTCATCTCAGTTTCTGACCCTGCATGTTCAAGTAATAAGGTCCATCAAAAGAGAAGGAGTTGCCAAATCTAAAGCCTTAAGATTAAGGATTTAAAAAGAGTTGAGATGAAAAGCCCTAGAGCTTTGGTTCCTGAAAACCAAGTGATTTTTCTGTTGGACTGAATACTTGTTTGAAGACTTTGAAATGCTGTGAGATGATACAATGCTGTAAGACCACAAGAGCTCTGAGACCCCAGACATTGTTGCCTTTGCTTTCTTTGGGTTATTTGCCTGGATTAATTTAGAGGATGCTGAACTTAAAAATCTTAAAATCCTCCCAAGGGATAACTTTAAGTTAGGGAGAATAAAATCCATGACACCCCAACTATGATGAGCTACAGAAATTTATTTAAAGCTCTTTGGAAAGGCAAGAAGGTAAACCACTAAAGCAGTGAAACCGTGAGCAATTCTGTATGGGTTCAGACTCACCAGGAAAAAACAGACTTTCTAAAATATGGACACCACCAGTCATGATAGCATTGTTTCATTGATTTGATCCTCTCCTGTCTCATAGCTAATTAATTTATAGCTGGGCAGCTGGTATGATTTAAAGGCAAATACCTTGCTGAAAAATGACACCGTGTGGTGCCAAGGTGTGGACTACTGCAATGAATGAGCCCAAACATTGAACACTGAGCCAAAGAGGGAGTGCAATCAGAATTAAGGAATATGTTCACAAGCAGGGTGTTTTTAAGGCAGCAGGAGGCTATCTCAGACCTGTACCCTTGTACAATGTACATAAGTTACATGGGGAACCTGATGCCTAAACCTCATGGTCCTTCCTAGGCACAGGATTCCCTGAATCCAGTCCAAACACAATTTTAATTTAGAGGAAAAAGTGAAAATCCATATAGAATGTGATGAATCATGTTTCTGCCCTCATCTCAACATATATAATTGTATTAAACTTATGCTAATTAGTGATCTAGAAAAAAGGGAGTTTGAGACAGAGGGAAATGAGGAAAACAGGTACCAGGCCCTAGAATTCAGGAGGTCAGGGTTTGGCTTTTCAGGGCACTGGTAGGCAAGATGCTGTGAAGGGGAACTTTAAAGAAGAAAACAGCTCAGGAGAGCTGGCAGGTATCTAAGACAAAAAGCTCAAGAATGATCTTTCCTGGTACTCTGGAAAAAGATATATACCAGGAAACTGGCTTGGGAAGGACTCGGTTCCAGTGCAAAAAAGGTGTATACAGGAAGAACATGCAAAAAAGAGGAGCTTCTACCACTGCATTAAGAGTAACAGAAATAAAAAAAAATTAAAAAAAAGGAAAAAAAGGGGCAGGGGGTACAAATAAACAAATGTAGAATAGGCAGATACTCAGTATCATCTTTGTGACCTGCAGCAAAAAGAAGGTCTCCCAAGACAGTATATGCAGACAGAGCTTTTAAGGTGAGAAACTGCAATCTGCAATAATAGAAGACAGTTGAGTCAAAGAGCTCTTATGAAATCTTGACACAGGAAAGTCCACGGGTCAAGACAGATGCATGCAATGATGCTCAGAAAAGTAGCTCTATATTCTTTGAAAATTGTGAAAACTGGGGTTTAAGGCTGCAGAAAAGCCAGTGTTGCACATTTCTTCAGAAAAAGCAAGAAGGAACACTCCAGGAATCAAACACTGGTGAGCCCCACTTTGAACCCTGAGAAAATTATGGAGTGTGTTCTCTTGGAAGCTATTACTGAGCATATGAAGGACAGGATGACGACTGGGACTAGATAGCATGAATTAATCACAGGCTAACCATGTCTGACCAACCTCATTGCCTTCTGCAAGGAAATGACAAGCTCTGTGGATAACCAGAAAGGAGTGGCTGTTATCTGCTTTGACCTAAACAAGACTTTTGACGTGATCTCCTGTAGCTTCCATGAATTTAAGCTCAGACATTTCAGTCTCAATGAGTATATTAGTACAAAGCTGAAAAACTGCCTGAATTGTTGGAATCAAAGGGAACTAATTAATTGTTTTTAATCTGCCTGGAGGCCTGTTATGAGTGGAATAACATTTGTGCAAGTGGCAATATTTGTTAGAAAAGCAGAAAATGTGGCAGCCAGGAGACAGCATTGGAATTAGTGGCTGAGATGTACCACTGTGTCAGTGCTCTGCCTGGCTGTCTAGATGCTTGCTAATATTTAGGGTAATAGATCTGCTTCCTTTAGGTAGAAAATTAAGGTGGGAGTCTTACTGCAATATTGAGTTCTTTGCTGCATGCAGAGAGAGAAGTTAAGGTGTCTTAAATATGCACATATACCTGGAGATTCTTGGCATGGTGGCTCTGATGGGAGACTTTCAAGCCTGGCCAGTGACTGTTCCTCAGGGACCATATTAGGGTGAGGGTGATGAGACAGACACATCAGAGACAGGAGTAAAGTATGATGTGATGTGGGTGCTCCTGGTAGAGCTCCAAGACAGAACCATCCTGGAGGAGGCTCTGAGGCAGAGGGAAGCCCTCAGACCCTGACAGAATTTCCTAATACATCATGGTTCCTGGAGGAATTTGAGAGGAAAAGACACTAAACTAATATAGCATCATCCTATTTTTCCTTACAGCAATGTACTAAGGCTCACTTCAGGATGAGTCTGTAAATATGTATCCATTTTCTCTCAGAAATCTAAAAGTTTTCTCTCCTGTCACTAAATTCCATCATAATTACCTGTGGTGTTGTCATGGTTCTGGACAGGGTTAATTAACCCTCGGACAGGATTAATTTTTGTACACACACCCACACACACACCCCCACACCCATTCTCTCTCTCTCCTTTTGTTATTAGTATTGTTGGTGTTACTGTTTGTTTCTTTCTTATGTCATTGCTGTTTTCAGTAAATTGTCCTTACTCAGCCCATGATCTTTGCCTTTTGTGCCTCCAATCCTCCTCTCCATCCCACTGCAGGGGGCAGAGGGAAGGGAAGGGAGAGCAAGCAACTGGCAGCACAATTTCAGTGGGAGCACTAAACCTGGGAGTTCCAAAACTATGACAGGTGTACAGGCTTTTAATACATCATTATCATCTTTCCTTGCTCAGTAGAGCACAATGTGGTGTTTGTTATAATAGGTGCTGTTTCAGATGATGAGTAGTCCACATCATTAATCCAAAATTTGCCACTACTCACAGGAAAGATGTTTCTGAATATACTATTCCTACTGTCCAAGAGCCAGGAGTCATAGTTGTAAGTCACATGCTCAGTCCTTAGCATATCTTCCTCAACTGAAAAAAAAAAAAAGAAAAAACAAAAGAAAAGGAAAACAAAAAACAAAACAAAGCAAAAACAAACAAAAAACCCCACAAAACCACAAACTAACCCACAAAAAAACCACACCAAAAAAACCCTCTATACAGTTAGGATTTCAGTGAAGTCCATGGCAAAATTTCTGCTCTATACAATGGTGTGAGGGTTTTCCCTTCAGCTCTAGAAATAAAGGATCCTGAGGATGTCGGTGTTTCAAAGGGTTTGCACTAGTGGGGGTGATGCTCACAGTGTAGCTGTGGCGCCTTGGATCTCTGCTTCTCATTGGCCTCCCCACGCTGCTGTGCTGACATGGCAGAGCTGCCAAACTCCCTGGGTTAAAATCTCCATTTTTTTACACTGTCTCTGAAATAACTGCGCCCATACAGGAATATAAATGAATAATATTGCATTGTTAATAAAGTCTTAGTTTCTCAAAAAAGCATTAATGACAATCTGTAAAGAAAATAAGTAGAAATAAGAAAAGAGACAGAAAAGAGACAGGTGAAGAATGATATGAAGCTATTTCCCTTGCTACATGAGTCTCCTGCCTCGTGCTATGGCAGGGCAAGTTGAAAACCTGTAATTGTGCACACTGACAGGCTGTCTCGGGAAACAAGCGTTTGATTGTGATCATCCTTGACAAAGATATAGGGCACAGGCACCCATGGACGCCTAATTTATGGATTTTTATCTTGTTTTATAAACTGTCTGTAGGGTTAAATTGCTGAATAGGAAATGCAAAGTGAGCTGGAGACAAGGTATTTGAAAAGCTGAACTCAAGGAAGACTAATAATAATGACAGACTGAGGAGATCAGAGAGCTAAAAGACTACTTCAGCTAAATAAACAAGGAAGCCTCTGACCTCTCTGAAATCCAATAGGCTGGTTATCAGTCTAAGAAATAATGTTGCTTTATCAGCTCATTTTTAAATGGGCCAAAGTATCAAGTACAATGAATTGTTAGATGTATTTATAACAAAGAATCTTTCACCTAATCTGTTATTTTATTGTGCACTGATTTCTGCTGTTTTCCCAAAGGTGGTTTCTCTTTTTCCCACAGAAAATTTCCTTACCTTTCTTTGGAAAAAAGCTGAAGGTAAAAAGAGAAAAAATACTTAGCCCAGCTGATTTCTTTAGCTCTATACTTTTATTTTACTTTCACTTATTTATTTTTATCCTGCACCCCTGGGAATGTTTGATTATAGGTTCCATGCTGGAGTGGACATGTGAAACTATGAGTATTTTTAGAAATATTGTATTTTTTCGTAGCTGAAAGGACATTGAGGGGTTCTGGTTTTGGCAGTAGGCTGCTTGATGACTTACACAAATCATTTTTATCTCAATCTTTCACAACTTTCTTGTCTTACGTGGAAGACAAAGACTTTTACTGATGCAGGTATTTCTGTATAAAGGGAGTGTGTCTATATTATGCAATCCCTTTCCAATCACAAAGCAGAAGCAGCTTGATATGACTTTTATGTCTAGCTGAAATTGATGCCCAGCAGTTATATTTTGAGGGAGCCAAACCAACTGCCCATGAAACTGTGACCCTATAAAATCAACAGGGTTTGGTTCCCCCTTGACAGCACCGATACGGAGCACGGCAGTGAAATCACTGAGGTGGTTGCGAGCTCACTCCAGATTTCAGCCCTGGGTGAACTTCTGAGTTATGACCTAAGAGTTATGCACAGAAAACTGTTCTTCAAATTAAGTCTGATAAAGACATAAGATCAAGATGTTGGAGACAACTTGCAAACACATACGAGAATTTTGTATGAATTCTTATCTATATATTTTGTACTATGATTGTTTAATACTGTGACTATAACCAAAAAATTGTTCAAAAATGCAAGTTCAGTAGGGAAAATATGCTTTTTTCAGAGCTGAATTCTAAATAAAGTGAGATTAATTGGGCTGTATTGAGAAGCAGGGATGCACAGGGATGGCTTCAGCTACGGGACTGAAGTAGACATGCTCTGATAGCTCTAGCTGCAAGATGGGAAATGTTATATATGGCTCCTACTCATTCATTTTGCCAAGGGCTATCATTGCCATGGCAGCTCAGCAGACTGGGGCATGTGTCCAGCTGTCCCTTGTCACTGCCAGGCCCGGGGAGGGCAGTGTGTGCCAAGATGCAGCATTCCACCTTGGCAGCCCAGACACAAACATGGATTCTGCTCTAGAGCAGTAATTTCTGCAAGAGGAGTACCAGCTGCAACTTTTATTAGCAACATCTTAGAGTCTCTCAAGTATGTGCTGTAGACTGTGCCAGGGAGCGTGACTGTGGGTCAGGTGCTGATTACATGAACAGTGGGAAAAATTGTGTTCATTAGAAACAGGTATTTTAAAATAAATTTGACGCAAAACCTAATAATGGAAGTAAAAGACAGTTATCTACTTATTCTGCTTTCACCTTTCATAAAACCACTCTCACTAGTTCTCAAAAAAAATTGTTTAACATATGTGCAATATTCCCTCCCTTACTGGGAGCACCTTCACATGTGGGATTATCTAGCACCCAGGTTTAAAATGGGATCAGCATCTTGAATATGACAAGAATCTCTTGATTCTGCTACAAGTAAAAAATGATCATGGTCCTTTTGAAAGTCACTATTAATTAATAAATAAGCTAAACAGTGTATAAAATTAAAAGCTGCAAGTGTGAAAGAGACCTAATGCCAAAGTCAAATCCAAAAGTCACTTTAATTGCTTTGTGACTTGTTGAAGGCTGAAAACATGTTGTATAATATTAACTGGTCAGAAAAATTGGCTATATAAGCATTTTAACTAAATTGTTGTTAAAACAACAACCTCTGTCTACCTTATAAAAGATACTTCGAAGTAGCTCCTTCTTCACAGTCTACTGACAATTGTAAATACAAGTAATATTTGTAGGTTTTGTCATCTCTCTGGTCCAAAAGCCCAATGTAGCATATATTTCTCTCTGAATTACTACCATGCTTGCTGATAACAAGCCTAATAATAGAATAACTTGTATGTCCTTCTCAAATACTACATTTTAGTTAGAGCAGGATTTAAATTCATTGGGGTCAGTTCAGACTTTCATTGGATCTGCAAAGTATTCAAGGTAAAGGAAGCCTTTCAAAATATGAAATCAATACATGCATTCTGTGGCATCAGATGGTGGGACCTCCTTTGATGCTGCTCTGCTCTTCTCTTCTCTCCCAAGTACTTCATGTTCCACACCAAAGGCAACGCTTCACTTTGAACAACTGCAGTTCAAACTGTGCATAGAAAACATATTTAGATACTCTGAGTGCTTTTCCCTTCAGATGTATTAGGCTTTATAAAATTGCACTTTTCCTTTAGCACCACTGCTGTTGAAATAATTTTAAAGTGTGGCACAGTACATAGTAAAATTGCACAAGTAATAGTGTGGCTGTTTAAAAGAATGAGGTAGATGCCATACTCTTATCTGTATAATAATGGAATTATATGTTGCAATTATCTAATAGATGGTATATTCTAATTTCTTTTAATGAATTGTCAGCAGTGCCTGTAATTTGATTTAGATAGGTTTATGTCCTTAAAGTATTCTAACTACTAATATAATTCCCACCAAGTAATACAGTGCTATATTTAAAAGTTAATTTTATATTAATTATTATTTAAGTATTAATATATTTGGATTTAATTTAAAGATTGTAATTTATTCAAAAGTATAATGCATTATTAATGTCTATTATTTAATGTAATTTATGATACCAAACATCTTGTTGGTATTTTTAAATAAGAAAATAGATGGGTAGATCATTATACACTGTGAAATTAGGGAAATGAAAGAGATGCATCTTCTCCCTGTTATCTCTGTTTCTCTTTCTTCCTTTATTGCATTTTGTTTCACAAGATATTGAAGATCTAATGAATATTCAAATATATGCAAGTCGTATTGGAGCACTATGCATCATACACACAAACCACATACAACTTACATATAATTCCATCCTACATTTATCTGTATTTACAGGACCTTGATGTTTTTATCCATTATAGATGAGTTTTAGTAGGATTTGGGTTTCTAACTTGACCCAAGGAATTATCCAGATACAAAATTACAGGACTTCTAATTAAATTTGCCATCAAAAAGAGATGGAGCAATCTGTAAATTATCTTGCCTTCATCTCCTCAGCCATCAAAAACATCTGAAAAACAATCCTCCTTTCTCTTCCTATCCCCATTTGTAAGGCAGCAGGACATTCAGCTTCTCATTCAAACTTTAGTGCAAATAATTGCTTGAAAATGCTCATTTTTTATATTTGGCACAATGTTACCTGAAGGAGCATCAAGCCTTCCTGCAATGTGACAATGTAATACAGGGAACTACTTTTTTGCTGAGGCCCCTATTTGTATGAATTCCCACAACAACCAAATCCTTTCAGCATAGCCCTGGAGGTACCTGTTCCTCCTGATAATTTGTCAACTTTGTCTGCAAAGTTGACAAAAAATTTTCAGTAAATTTTATGGGGTAGGAAGTTTTTTGTACATCTTATCAATCAAAACTGATTCTTGTAATACACATAATTCTGCTTTTTCTTTTTTTTTCACCCCCGGTGGAAATACAAAAAACTTTAACATTCAATTGGTTTCAGAACAGGCTGCAAGTACTGAATGAAACAATTGATATATTAAAGTATTTTGTAATTGCAGTACAAAAAAGGCACTTTAATCATCCAGAAAATAAAAATTAGATGCTGTAATCTGTACTTAGTAAAAAACACTCTTGATATTTTAAAATTAATGAAATATTTTACAACTGTCGTTTCAAGTCTTCTATTCTCTCACTATGAATTTTTCTAGGTCAGTTTTATCACTCTATGTTAGTATTACTCACTACCATGTTATATTCTAGACCACATATATATGAATGGAGAAAAAATATTGTGGTGGGTTTTTTTTAAGAAGAAAATCAAAAAATACTTTTGTGTTTGAAATTGCACTTTCAGAATCATAGGAAAACACCACTCTAAAATGTTACCTTTTTTTTGTTGTAGTCTGGGTGACTCAGCCTGTGGTTAGGAGAGATTTCCCCTTCTTTGCATGTCGATTTTCTACCCATTAATTTGATATCCCCCTTCCTCGAAAGATCACCTACCTACTTCTGAATCATGAAAGTCAGTTTCTGGAATCTTTGCATCAACTCCCAGCTGCTTTTGGGGTGTCATGGCTGCATGTCAAATGCATGGTGACATTGTATTTGTGTATGAATTTTGTCTTTCTCAGAGAGGATGAAGTGCTCTCTGGAAGTGCCTCTATCAGCTATAAGGGAAGTAGCAAAGAAACTTTAATTAAATGCCTAATTTTCAGACATCTAAAACTATATTTGGAAGCCACCTTTGAATTACAGATTGGCAAGTGTAGGGAGTAGCCAAACCTAATCTGAAGTCCTGAGTAGTTTTCTCCTTACCCCCATCCCTCTGTGTTTCCATGGGTCCATCTCTCTTTCTCCTCTCCCTTGGTGTCTGTCCGCCTTGTGCTTTGGCTGAGATAAAACTCACTGTGTCCTTTACCCACCTGCCATTTATGCAGTGACATTACACTGCTTCAAAAAGAGACCTTTCTTTTCTCTAAAAAAACGTTCCTGTTATTTTTTTTCATTATTCACATAAAGTTCCAAATTTTAATCCTTGAAATGTTTCCAGTTTTGCTGTCATAACCTAGTTCAGCTCTGTTGTGACGACCATGAAGATTTGCAGGCCCAAATGTTAGTTGGTTTTGAATTTTCCCAAATTTTTCACTTTCTCTTCTTCTCTCCAGTGCTTTTGGACTGTGATTCATCAGCTGAACATGCTTGGCTGCATAAGAACAAACTGATCCAGAAATAAAAATGCTTTGCTGATCTCAGGTCTGACAGAGGATGGTACTTTTGAGGACAGCAGCCTTTCCTCAAAAAAGCATGTAGTACCTATTTTAAGGAAGGGTTTGTCAGTACTTGAGAAATGTTGGGATGAAATCATGCAGTTTCTTGTGATGAATCATTGTCTTTAATGGTGTTTTATACATATATGTTTATAATCAGAAAAACTGAAGTCAGAAGGGACCTCTGGAGGTCATTGGGTCCAACAATAGGTCTAAAGAAGTGCCAAATCTAAAATTTGTCTTCTTGGATCCCTGATCCACTTGAATTGTGAAAATATCAATGAATTCTACAGCTTCTCATGGCATCCTGTCCCAGTGCTTGTTCATGACTTAATACGAAAATTGGTTTTTTCTTCTGTCCAACCATAATTTCCTTTGTAGTAATTTGCCTCAAGTCCTTTTGGTGTGAGTCTCTGCAAAATTCTAGCTGCATCTTTTTTTATAATTTTGCCTAAGCAGCAGGCAGCAGCACTTAAATTACCATTTGGGCTTCTCTTCCCCAGACTGAACAAACCCATGAGTCTCATCCTCTTCTTGCATTCATGTTCCAGTCCCTTTAGTGGCCCTTCTCTGGACCATCTCTGTTTTGCTGATGTCTTTATTTTGTTGGGAGACACAGAACTGCCCATAACAAACCTGAAACTGTTACATGAATCAGTCACCAGGTGAAAAGGCAGTAGCTGCAAAGCTCTGCATCTGGCTAAATAAAACAAAATTCTGATAAAGTTCTGCAAAGATGAAGAACAAGACAGAAATGCCCTTCATTCCCAGTGTTCAGCAAAGCAACAGAAGGGCACCAAGGAAATTCAAATTATGAAACATTCTTGATGAAATATTAATAAAACCATACTATGGTCTTAATTGCTATAATTTAACACCCTGTATGGTATAAATATTTTAGAAATGTGGTAAAATGGAACATTAAGGAGGGGTCAAGGGATAATAATATACATTAATCTTGATGGGTAGAGATGTATACCTCATGCTTAATTTATGTTTATACTACAGTTCTGTACTCCTTTTTGAAGAGTAGGCTGTGGAATAAGCCATATGTACGCATCTTATATTGAGACATGCATGTTTTGTGTGTATGTGCAGATTATTGTAGATATTTATGAAGTACAGGGCTCTGGTGTGTCATATAGATATATAGGCATGTAGATATAGATATAGATGATACAGATATATAAAGAAATTTTAAAATACCTTCACAACTGCATGCTCTCCTTTAGAAATCAGTCATGGATCCAGCAGTCTAGAAAAGCAAGAGGGTCAGGAAATACACAAACCACTTTTTCACAAAATAATTTCCCAAGGAAGTAATTATCTATACTGCTCTTGCAATAGCCACCTTTCCTTTTCAGCAGCAAATATTTCTTTTAAGGCCAGTTTCCATGTATTTCCACGAAGGGGAAACCCTGGAAACAAATCTGCGCTGTGGCCACGGTGTCAGGGTGGTGAAAGCACGACTTTATCCACAGTCTTACAGTACTTTACAGCCTGTCTGGGTAGGACAGTGTCTGCCTGGCAAACACAGCAGTCAGACAGAAGTCAGAAAATGTTTCACTGAGCTTTTAACTCTCCTATAGATTTTCACCCCATAAGGGTGCTATTGTGCTAATATTTTCTCCGAAAATAGCATGCAGAAATTGCTTGAAATTGCTGGCACTGTAATAGTGACCTGTGCCCATGTATGCATAAAGCATATAGGCATTTCATTTACATTTCTCGAAAACTGTATGCAGTAATGATTCCTATGTGTTAAATTGCATAATCCATACAAGTCTGACAGTCTTATAAAGGCTGTGGGCCAACGTCTCCTTTTGAATGTATCAGTGCCAATGAAAGGGGTTATCACACCCTTGAGAGAGGTTACTGCTGTCATGTGCCTGATGATGGAACTGCTGCTGTGGTCACTCTCTAAACCATGTCAGTCAAAATTTACCAAGTAGACTCAACTAGTTTAAATAGCAGATTTTTTGCTAATGATGCACATTTGGAAAATACGAAGGATAAGGGGCTATTCATAAGAGGGTGTAGCTGGCATTTTGATGGACAGTGAACAGTTTTATCAGCAGGGCAGACTCCTGATTCACAGCATTAGTCCACAGCCTCTCACTATCAATTCACCTGTCTTCCTTAGTTTAAATATTTCTGCCGTTGCTTAAGATTTCTTTTTAAAAATGCAGCATGACAAAATGCTTTTCTTTTGGGATGTAGGATTCTCACACAAAGCATACAGAGTTCTGGGACACAGAACAGCACTTTGCCCAATGAGAGGTTTATAACCAGATTTATAACCTGCTCAGATGGAACTGGCCCCATGGGGTGTGGCACAGCCCAAGTCGCCTTTTCTACACTTTGAAGGGATGTCCTAAAAATTGTTTCCATGATGTTAGAGGAGGGATGGTGCCAGCAGAAACTCATTGCAGTGAGCATTGGGTTAAACCTACCACAAAAGAGAGACTTCTCCATCACACCATTTACAGAAGGGAAAAGCTTTGCCTTTGCTTCCAACACTTCTGGGAGAGCTGATCAGTGTCCTTTCCTGCCATTTCTCCTTATTTTAAACCCTGCCAATAAGTCTGTTCTGCCCCTAACAGTGAAACAGTGAAAGTGCTGCAGGTTTTAAAGGATTTATAAGGCTTAGCTGAACACATCACTTCCCATGCCATGTGTGGACAGAGCCAGCTTTGGCATTCTGCTGTTCTCTTGCCTAATATCCATTCCTTGTTATCTCTACCCCTCTGCCACCAATTACTGTCTCCACTCATTTAGTAGATATAAGCTCTTTTGCACAGGAACCACCTTTTAGTAGCATGTTTACACAGTGCCTTTGGCACAGTGATTCTGGCCATGAAAAGCATTGTAGGTGAGGTTGTAATAATCATAATGCTTTGAGTACTGCAAAGCAGCCATCCTTCACACGCTTGGATCTTTGCTATTATATCCTTCTCCTCATTCCCATCAAATGTGCATACCTGCAGACCCAGGCACATTCAAATCCTGTAAATGCATTTAGGACACTGCTATCTCTGTAAGCAAGCATTTATCTTCCTTATTTTGCACTTGACCCATCCAAGGATAAAAATAATGGGGTTTTTTTACATGATTAAAGTTTATATTCTTCAAAAAGTGTTTGGCCTGTATTTCAGAAATCTAAGGGTTCTTCCATTCTTGCTGATTTTCAAGAATTCCTTTTAAAGGTAGTGAAGTAGCCTCCAGAACTTTCATGAAAGCAGAATTATGAAAAACTGTTCTGAAAAACAATGGGCAGGTTAACATTGTCCCTATTCCCTCTCATCTGAAAGCTTTATTGTGACTCTTGTTACTAGTGGCATCCTTGGTAATAAATATTTTCATTTTATTCTGAGGCACAGCAAATAGATTTTGTTAGTGAATGACCTTGTGCATTAGCTGTGCTATTCATGATTTAGTGAGCCAGTCAGTTGAAATATTGCTAATGTTTTTTGTGACTCAGTCTTGTTACATTTGTGCCATGAGGATGACATTAAGTGTAGTCGTAGATGAATAACAAATAACGTGTCTCGAAGTTGTGTTTTGGATCATTAAAGAAATGAACCTACAGGGTGCTGTTTTATTAACTGAGGAAATGACTGGGAAAAAAATGACAGTTCTTGAATGTGTATTTATTAAAAATAACATTTGGCATGCTGAGAATTAGTGGTAGTGTCTGTTAAATTTTTCATAAACCAGTGCAAATACACCACAGTGTCCATCCAAAGATTTTGACAGATTTTAAATAAGTGTAAGAATAATTCATACATTTCTTACTGTTTCAGGCTAAGACTCAAAATGGTGCAAGCAGGAGAATGCTAAAAAAGTAGAGCATAACAAAGATGAGGATTAATAATTAGATGCTAATATGGATATTTTAAAATATTATGTATTACAGTGTGAAAGAGGGTCAGTGTACTTTCCAGGGATACCCTAGGGAGGAGTGGATTGCTTTAAAAGTGCAACAACTATTCTTGGATTTGTTTCCTGGGTCCATCCATTTCTTTTGTGTTAAAAAATAACGGAAACTCTAGAAGGAGTATCTTGTAGACTTCTGGAGACATGGTTCAGTCCTTTCCTTTGCCCCAGTAACACATCATGTATTCTAAAAAACCACAGAAGATCAGTTAAGCTCCAGATAACAGGGTTTCCTGAATTTCTGCAAAGCTACAACATAAGTATCAACCTCTGGGTGACTTCAGTGGTTCTTTCTGCTTATTTAAAAATAATTAATCACAAAGAGGAAATCCAATGAGAGATCAAAATGAGTTATGTGGAAGGAGAGACTATTCAAATAGAAGGAAAAAACAGATACTAAACTAGAATATTAGCTACTCTTGAAAACTTGAGTTACTGCTAATATCTCCTTGTTTTTTGGGGGTTTGTTTTTTTTGGGTTTTTTTTTTTTTGTAGTATTTTCAGCCCAAGAAAATTAAAGCAATCTGTTGAATTCTTGACTATAAATAAAACAAGGCAGGACAACTGTTCTTTTATACTGTTATTCCAAAAAGTTGTCTATTTAAAAGGAAAAAAGTTGTAGCCTTATGCTTGTCTTATGGACTGTTGCTTTTCACAGTGTGGTCAGGCTGAGGAGGCCAAGAGTGCTCTTCATGGGAAGGGCTAAGAAAGGTCCAAGTGGTCTTTCTTGCCCACCCATCCCCTGGGACCACAAATCTTGTTTTCTAGTTTTTAAATGCTAAGGTTGGAGATATGATGATGAACTTTGACGTTAAGCTAAGTGGGACTTTAAAAAGGACAATTAATAGTTGATGTAGACATCAGCAATCATCCAGAAATAACTCTGCAGAGAAGTACTGCACTGGTAGTCACAGCACTTTGGTCTACCTGAACCTGCTCTGCTCCAGTTTCAGCTCAACATCCTGCAATTTGTTTCATCTGAATTTTCTGTTCAGAGCTGAAACTTGTCAAGGAATATTTATGTGAACAAATTTTGATGTGAAAAGTGGAATGACACTTCTTTTTTTTCATTTTCTGCTAACACTGGCTGAATTGGTACAACTTTTGCTATAAATAATGGATAAGTGTTTTAAGTATGCAAGTGAGTTGTTGCACATACATGCACTGCACTCTGTCAAGTAATGTGCAGCATTGAATTGTCACTGTTAAAATGGTCAGTAGTGTTGAAAATTGTCACTGTTCATTGAAATATATTTTGTGTTTCTAAAGCATATACAATGTATAACAACATATATATACATATATACACACATACGTGCATATATATGACATATAACAAAAGACACATCTCCAGAGCATTGTCATTTTTGTTATTCCTCAAAACTTTTCTTTTGATGGACACCAATCTGCTTATATTGTTTAATAGAATATTTTTGATAATGGGTTCTTGAAGCTCTGCCTGAAAGAAGTATTTAGGATAGATAAAGGTTTTTCATTCCTGCAGTTTTAATTAATATAAACTGGGTTTGTTCATGCTTCAGAAACTGAATCATCCTCACTCCACACCTAGAAAATCCTTCTCTGGAGCCATGGCATTGTCTATTGAAATGTTTTACTGCTGAAGTATTTTGGAGCTTGTCTACATGTGTTTCTTACAAGGGAATACCTGTGGGGAAAAAAAAACCAACCAGGACTGGTTGATACAACATACCTTTCCAGGCATATATTTTTGTATATATATCATAAATAAACTATACCGATCTCAGGATGGGATAAGTAAATCTCTGGTGGTAACTATTTACTTATCTTGACAAGGCAGGGAATTTGACTGATTTCTTAGTTGATACAGCAAATTTTGTAGAGATGGATCCCATCGTGAAGCAAAACAGCTCCAGAGAAATAAAAAAAAAAGTCATTTCATACAGCCCAAACTCCTTTACTACAGTTTAAATATCAGATTTCGGAATTGCAGTGTGCTCATTTTAAAGGAAAGTTAAAGGAAGACATACAATTGAGCAGTTATTTATTGAAGAAGTGGAAATAAGTCAATACAAGCAGTCATACAGAAAGAATGTGTTTAAAATACATCCCTAATCTATGCAAAGACATAGGTACCTGAGATCCTGCTGTATAAAATCATTGCTGCTCTATCCTTGAAGATTACCTGGGCATGGGTGTAAGAGGTAGATGGTTTAGAGTGGGAAAAGTGAAATTGTTTCAGTGAATAAGTTTAAAAAATATACAGCTCTTGACAACTACTCAAGTATGGCCCAATTTCTCTCTTAGGGAAACATGCAGTGTTGCTGTTTCCCTGACAAAGGGATTTTTGTGTGTATTTTCTGTACAGAATTAAAGACAAACAGAGATGGAAAATTCCTTGATTGTGAGTGTGGATATTTAGCTGCCTCATACCAAAATCTGTGAGAACTCAAAGGTGCACAGGGAGTGGTGAACATGGTCTGAATTTCCATCTGCTGGTTTTATTGGCTAGAGTAGGTTGTAAAGGATGTTTGCTCTCAAAATTGCTGGAGATGCAAATAATATTTTAAATTACTCCAGGCAGCAAGGTACTGCATCTGAACAGATTGAAAACTGAAATGTTGATATCAGAAATTAAATTAATGCACATGAGATTGAAACAATATCCAATTAAAATCCCTTGAAAAATGACTAGAAAATTGAATATGACATAGTATTTTAGCAGGCTGTTGCTAGCACAGCGATGTGGTTTTGACTTTTCTGCAGCCATTTCCATTCCAGGCCTGGCTGCCAGTTAAATAGAAATTACACATGAAGCAGCTATCTCGTGCCGTCACCCTGTAAAGATTGGAAGACAAAATACCTTCTGCCTGCAGCTTGTGTGCTTGTTCCTCACTAATTCCATTGTAAAATTTAGTACAGACACCCTTCTTTTCACCTCATTTGGCCACTTGATTTGGTCATTCTAGTTCTGAGCTGATGCATTTTGAATATTCCATGTTGTGCTTTTGACTTGCTGTGTGTGTGCATGGCACAGTGCGTGGCCCTGCCAAGGACAAAGGCACTCTCTCTGAACCATGCTATGAAAAAACTTTCCAAATATTCAAGGGTTCCCTGTAGGGGACGAGAAAAAAAAGGTCTAACTTGATGTAAATAAATGTAACATTTTCTTGTCATAGAGATACTTGTTAACAAGCTAAAAACTGTAATAAGCACCATCTCTCTGGAATTCCCTTCCTCCTTTTCTCTTTCCTTTTCTCAGAGAGAAAAAAGTAAATTAAATTCTTCTAAATGTGGCTCTTTGAAAGGAGCTTTGCAACAAGCTGATGGGAAGAAAACAGTGGTGTAGAATTCCTCTGACAGCCTACAGTAAATCTGAATTAGTTCCCCTCAATTTATTGACTGGAGGTCCAGTCAATATAGTTAGGACGTCTAGAACATGAATTGGCTCATTCTAAAATGGGCAGGTAATAGAGGTCAGGGGAATCACGTGCCCATAAGTACTTTTTTTCCTACATTCAATTAAATACAACACACACTCAAAGTCAGATACACATCAAAAATCAAGTTTTCCTTGTGAGTGATGCCATCTTCCCAGAAACACTTTTCATATTTAAGGGTGGTTTCTACTTTGTGGCAGGTAACTCCTCCAACAGCCTGGGTGACAAACTGGGGAGGCTTCCTGCTGAAACCCTTTCCCCTGTTCCCTTTCCCTCACTCGTGCCTGTGCTCCCAGGAGCCAGCTGGAGGGTGCAGCTGTGCTTGGCAGCCTGCCTGATGGAAAACCTTTTTCCACAAGTGTGGTAATGAGGCTGGAGGTCTGCTCAGAGCCCTCCATAACTTGCTCCTTCTAATAACCGATGGACTCTGAGGTTAAACCTGCCAAACCTACACACTCCAATTCCTGACTGTGCCACTGACAGATAACTTTGCTGGAGGAAATAAACGTTTGCCCTCAGAAAACACATCAGACCTCCCCCAGGTGAATGAAGACTGAGCAGTGACAATCCCTACCCTTAAACACTCAGTAACACCCTCATCATGCTCTCTAATAGAGTAAAGCCATTAAATTGTCTCCATTGTAATTTAGATCACAGAAGAGACTTCCACAGATTCTTTCAGGTTAAAATAACTGGTATACAGAGAGTAGGCAAAATTATTCCACTGTAGCTACGTGCTTAATTATATGGAATACTGCATAAATTGTCAAGTGCAAAGAATTATTCTGATAAATTAAAATACTAATTAAATAGGCTATTGCAGAATTTTGAGAACGTTATAGGCCTCTGCTTCTTCAGGTAATTTGCATATCCTTCATCTAGTGAATTTAATTTAAAGGCCTCCCTTTTTGTGTGTTTGGAAACCGCTTTTGTTTCAATGGAAGATTAAAAAATGAATTTATATGTTGCTAACTGGTTTAAGGGGGATTTTGTTGCAGTATTTTTTCTTTTTCTCTTTTTTTTTTTTTTATTTTGAATTGCAGTTCTTATTATGCCTGTTTACTGATGAGTTTGTCAGTTCTCCATTAGTATTATAGGACTTTAAACTGTGACCATAAAAATGACTGATGAAATGTGCAATATACTGTGTTACCCAGAATTGCAATTTCCACTTCCATAAAATTTTCAACTGAAACATCAGCTACTGTATACTGGTATTTGAATAAAAGTTAGCAGTTAATACACTACAATATTTTCAAAAATTTGGGCCAATTTTTAGAGAAATAGTAACTTTCTCTTAATATCTGAATACGTTTCCCACCACTTCTTCCATCTATCTACATTGACTGTGTCTTCTCATCCTAAATTCTCCATTATAGCTCTGCATAGAAAAGGTTAAGTGGTTGTATTCACCATTCCACAGCTTGAAGCAGCTGCTTGATATGTAGTTGCTGCTTCAGCTTCAGCACCATTTTTGACAGAATTTCTTGACCTTCCTGGGCAGCTTGTGGAGTTCAAGGTTAGCTAAAATTCTCTCCTGTACACGCCTGGAGTGAGCACGCCAGAGACTGTCAGCTGTGTCTCTCTCCACAGTCTGACAGAGCCTGGGCTGGACCATTTTCCGGTTATGATTTAATCAATAACACCTCGAGCCTTCATGCCTCCTAATTTTGGCAGGGTTTGTGTTAGCATGGCTGTCAGACCTGTCCTTTGTGTTTCAGCCAATATCGAGGGGGAAAGCAGGGGTATTAAATAAACCTTTTGTTGTTGTTGTTTTTTAATATCAAAGCTTCAATAATTAATGTCTGCAGGAAACCTATGGAAAGGAGGTCAAATCTGTAATAGTAATTATAAAATTCAGCGATTCAGCAGACCCAATATATTCTATTAACTGTTCATGTGGTAAGAAATTACACAGTGGGATTTGAGCTTTGTTGTTTACTTATAGCCATTTATTTTGCAGCCACTCTGCTGTGCAGCTTTCTTTAGCCTAAGCTGCCAAAGAATCATTTGATGGACCATTCAGTTTCTTTGAAGGAGGCTGTGGAGCTTTCTCATTTTATAAATCTACATTTTTCCCCTTGATAGAAATCTGCCTTTAATGTGTTTGCTGGGTGTGAGGTGGTCAGTGTGGTGGCATAGCTTGTCTTTGCAAAGATTTACTGCTTTTTTGGAAATTCATACTGCACAAAATATACAACACTGCAAAACATGGTCTCAAATCTCATTTTTCAGTCAATTCACCTTCACATGGTTCCTTTGGCTCTGGGTGGGATAAATGTTTGGGAATGTGTAAAGCATGGCACAGGTGTTAAGTATGTGAGCATTGCATGCAGGTTTTAGGTGATCATTCAGCAAAACATGTATTTAAGCTTCCTTAGCTTGGGACTCCATGTTCCTCTCTGCTTCATCAGTAGCATATTAAAAAGATGCAAAAATAAAACTGTCTGGGTCTAAAAGGTGTACAGAGTTTTCTTCTTTGTTTAAATTTAGGGCAATATTCACCCCTTGTGGAAGGGAGTGAGAAAAGCTTTTCTGTGTTAGAATTGCTAGAGGTGTAACTTCTTGAGTCTTTGCATGTCAAGGCTCTTACAAAAATCCTTCCATAAGTGGTGAGATGGAGCCTAATGATCCGACTTACCTCTGGAATAAATGTGAATCATTTGTGTTACACTTTGGACAAACTCAATAAAGTATCAGTTCTTATAATCTTACTTCAAGAAATGTCTGCTGCAATCTGAGGTGTTTTGAATGTTTCAAATGGCAACGATTAGAGAGAATTCTTCACAAATGAAAAAAAAAAGTTAATTCCCTTAAGTATTTTCATGTAAATTTACATTAAAGGGTGCAGTATGTCCTAGCACTTCGTGACCTTTCTGACTGGAAGGTTTGCTTTAGGCAACCAAAACTGAGAAGCTGCATCTTTCAGATTTTGTTCATAATCAAAGAAAAGAGGTAGGTGCCTGCAGATATGTGTAAGATGTGTGGGATGACTCACCACATTAAATGTGCATCCCTTTCCAAAGACAGCAGAGAGAACCCAGATGACTCACTTGGATTACTGGCAGCTAAAGGAAGGAGAGGTTAACAAGGCTGCAAGGCTTCATTGCTCCTCATAAATAAATCAAGCCATGTTGCCTGAGTTTTGGCCATGAGTCCGACTGACAAAGTTTGCATCTAGAAGGTTAAAATCTTCCCATCCAGAATGGGATGGAATTACCCATACACCCAGCAAGGAATAATCTCATCCTTGTGCTGTTCTCAGAACTGTCGTTGAACACTGTTTTGTTGAGGCTTCCAACAGTCACAGGCCAAAATCATATCACACCACAGATTTAAGAGAATGGGCAATTGTACAACAGTGCTCAAGCTCATGCCCTGAATGTGTTTGGGTTGCAAGTATAATTGTAATCTTAATGATTATTACCTTTATTTAACTGTTTCATGCTGAGTTGTTTAATTTTAGTTTGTAATGCTTTTAGTGATATGATTGCTGATAAAGAGAAAAAACTAAATTAAAAAAAAAATGTGCATTGCATCCTGGTGGTGTAAAATAAACTCTTTATTTTACCTGTGAGATAAGAGTCTGTATCAACTGTGAAAATTCCTACACAGTGATAGTGCTGTTCTCGTGGTAAACTACTGCTCTGCTCTTCAATGCAAGGAAGAGGGAAGTATCCTCAGAAAAGAACTTTCCGAACAAATTGTGTATCTGTGTTAAATGTAATATTGTGAAAAACAGAATTAGCTTGGCTTTCTTTTTCACATAATAATGAGTAATTAATAACATAAGTATGCATTCAAAAAACTGACTAGCAGAGTTGCTCTCAGGGAAGGATATTCCATAGATGGAATAGGTAGGAACTGTCATGAATATATTGATGAAGGAAAGAAGGTTGGTGGGAAATGCTGTAAAATCATACATATTCCAGCTTTCCTTTAACTCTCTCAACCTTTTTTTTTTCTTTGCAGCCATAAACAAAGAGAAGCTTGAAAAAATAACTGGACTGAAAATTCTGCAGACTGGTGTGGGGGAGGTAAGTGGTTTTCAGGCATTTTACATTCTCAAAAATATTTTTGTTACTGGGATTTTTTTAAGAAATTCTGGAGCTCATGAACGTTTGTGAGCTACCAGTCTCATAGTGCTAAGGGCCTTTTTATGATACAGTTGCATCTGTCAAAATACAATCTGCTGCACAAATAGCACTGTATCCCACAGAGAAAAAAAAATATCATCTTTATGAGAAAAGTGCAGCCAGCTTTAAGAAATGCAGTTTTTGCTTTGTTGTATCACAGGAAAAAAATCCCCAAAGATGAACACAGTGACTGAAGTCGTTATTATTCCCCTTGGTTTTGATAGAGTGCTGTCTCATCCAGATCAGTGGAAGTTTAAATTTGAGGTAAAGAATCTTTAGATATTAGAGAGAATCTGACATCTGAATGTCTCACTTATTTTGGATGTAACTTGAAACATAAATAAAACGTGTCTGTTATTATAGTGATATCACTAAGCAAAAACTCCACTAAGCAGTTCATCATTTATTAATAAACATGATGCTATCTGTTAAGAACCTTGTATGAACTACAGTTGATTGCTAATTCTCGTGCTAATTTTGTGTACACAGTTATCTCTTTTTTTCCTTTTCATTTAAGTAATTTTGCTAGTGGTGAATGCTAACAGGGCTGGGCAAATGCCTTTTTCTCATGATTGCATTATTCTCAGTATTAAAAATAATGTAATATACTGAAGGAATAGGTTGTTTTCTTCCTTTATTGATTTTGGGGGTTTATATTTCTGATTTTTATCAGCTCATGCCTAAGAACTTAACTTGACAAGATTTGTGAGGTTCACTGTGCAACTTTATTCTCATTATTGAAAGACTTGGGTCCTGAAGAGGTAAAAAACACTGAGACCTGCTGTGATGCTCAGGGCCGAAGCTGAAAGAATTAGAACTTGGAAACAAAGATAGGTGAAATCATCAGAAGATGAAAGCCATCATTTCTCCTTAACTGATTTATCTAGGAATGTTTTTTATGGGTGTATAACCTTAGAAACTGGGAAGTATATCTTGAGGCATGGATGTGCACCTCAGGCTGTGTCCTGACTTCAGGCCAGGCTGAAGCTTGTGAAGTTTGTGGAGCACAAACTTGTGCTGTCTGTAGCTCCTGGTTTCTGTTCAATAACAGGAGAACCAGGATTGGGATACAGGCTGTGGAAACCAGACTCAGTATAATTTTACCTGGTGGGACTCATCCATGCTAACAAAATACCTCCATGTATTTTGTCCAATTCCAGTCATTGGAGGGATTCCAGTCTGCTGAGAAATCAGCTGGAAAATGAAAGTCCACTTCAGATGCTTACTGTTAAATCAGTTTTTGTATTATATGTGGTCAAAAGAGAAAGAATTTCCTTTTGGAGAGTTGGAATGCAGGAAGTTTTCACCTGCTAAGTGTATCATTAATCCCCATTGTAGTTTGTTACTTGCTGTAACCATGGTAGTCTAAGGATGTGCTGGAGCTATAACCTTGTAGATTTCCTAGATGCTAAGACCAGCTAACAGAGTGGGAAAAACTGAAGAGTTCTTAGGCCAGCGACTTCATCAGCCTGATTCTTGTGTTTGGTTTTGAAAAAGTCACTGTAGAACTCACTTTCCATATATTCAGGCTGTTGTAACTTTTTATAAAAAAACACTGATGCAACTTGGATTAATGAATACTTTGACAGAATTTTGTGCTCTACACTATACCAAATATGTGTTATTAGAAGGCAAGAAGTGAAAACTGGTTTTCACCAAGCGAAGCGGACATTTTGGCCTGAATGCATTCCAGGTTATATCTGAAAGAGGGCGATCAGCAGAGAAAGAACCAAGTGGTTTGGACCAAGTAAGGTGATGGGAGAACATTTATTCAGCCGCTTATGTATTTTGTTGGATTTGAATTCTCCCAGCTGTGTACATTCCCCTTTCTAAGTCTTATCAGATATGATTGTGTACATAATGAATACAGTTCTGTGGTCTCACATAAACAAAAAAAGAGGAGTGCTGTAACCAGCTCTCTGTTGATACAGTATCAGATTCAGGTTATTTCAGGTGAAATTTAACTATGGTAATCCAGTTTTGCAGTTTGTGTTTTATTCACCCTGGTGAATAATTATTATTGAAATAATAGAAAGTATGTGTTTAAAGATAATGAAGGAGTTTCTTGTTGATAAGGAATCCTTTTACTTCACACTGGAATTAGGAATCAAATTATATATAATGGTGACAGTAAATCAAAGTCAAGATACTCAAATCAAAACTACTTAGAAAAACTTTAGTAGAGAATGAGAAATGGCCTTTTTGCTTGGACAGCAGGTGAGATGCATGACAAAGTTAATGGATATATAATCCTCACATGCAGGCCTGTAAAATAAAGAGGATTGATTTTGCAAGGCAATTTTCATATCTGAAATACCTCAAGAGAAATATAGTCCAGAAGGTAGTGGCAAATGGAGCTGCTGTCCAAACAAATGCAGGAACTCTCTTAAGCTCAGCGGTAATTCATGTGTGGCTCTGGACAGTGGAATCTGTTATAGGTGTCGATGTGTGATAACAGGATTTGTGTCTCAGTAAGGAATATGTGGACACCAGTGACTTCCCAGGCGTTGGCTGTGCTAGAAGAAAACTGTCTCTTCCTCTGTGGAGATGAGAAATGCTTCTCAGAGCTCCTCAATCTCTCACTTTCTTTCCCCTATCTCAAGAAAAACATTTCAAAAGCAACAACAGATTATAAAAATTCACACCAAGCTTACTGAGCCATTCAGTCGAGTCCAGGGAGGGCTGATGAATTGCTTTTATGTCACTGCATAAACATGTGCTATATAGTCATTAACAACATGGGTCTGAGGTCTACCACAGCTGCAATGCAGTTCATCATCTTTATGTCATGTAAAAGATTTCCACAGCTTGTGATTCTTTCTGGGCCTGAGTTAGCTGTGTTGTGTCAGTGTAGGGTAGGCTCTGCTTTAGCAGGATTAAAAATTACTTCCTCAGCTGCGACTTCAGAAGCTGCTCATGTTTCAGGATGTTGACTTAAAAGTTCTGTACGTTTCATGGGAAGATGTGAATGATAAAATGCAAAGCACTGTCTGGACTGTGGGCAAGCAGATCTTCTTTCAGGCCATTACAGAACAGATTTTACCAGTATTTCCACAGTACATTCACCTCAACATTGAACATTTGCAACAGAACATTCAACAGTACAGGGATCCAGAGAGTTGGATTAGAGTTTGATATTATATGTATCACTTAAAATGAGAATTATTTCAACACTTATCTTGTTTGCAAGAAGGCTATTATACCAGAAAACCAGAATAACTCTGCTGTAGAGAAAACCAGTGCTGAGGTTGTAATCTTGAGGATCTGTGCGTTGCTGTAGTACTGACTATCTCTGGGTATATTTGCCAAGATGTTTCTTTTTTATTTGCAGTTTTCCAGCAGCTATAACAGGAGCTGCAAAAAAACTAAAACTAAAAAACCTGTACTACTCCTCTACAGTATCCGTGTGAGATTTGTTGGTCTCATTGTCATGCAGGTTTGTGCCACACAAATCCATCATGAGTGCCTCACACCTTGTTTATTCAGATACAATGAAGCTTTGAGGTATTTTCTTTTGATCTCCTACACATGAAATAAATCTCTGAAGTTCTGAGGTCATCTTCAGCTGTTCAAGGACTTCCTAAAGCTGAGTGTCCATGAGGGTATGAATGCATGTGTTGTGTTATTTAGATGTCTATTTGCATAATACCATGAAAGACACAATACTGGTAAAAAACTTGAAGAGCTAAACAGCATTTAAGCAGGACCCATAAATAACTCTGTTCTCCTCTGCCCCAACTTGATGTGAACCACTACTTGAGTTGACCTTGTTGCTCTGCATGGCTGAGCACTCCTGCAAGATCCTGGGGACAACATTTTGTCTCACATGGAGGGAAAGCCTCCTTAGCAGCCTCATAGCTCCACCTGACTCCTCCTGAGTTCAGAAATCAGCAGTGGCAGAAGCCTCAGTCCCACACCACTATTCCAACTGAACTTGTACCCAGGAGTGTCTCTCCAGCCCAAGGGAGCTCAGCAGACACCATGAGCCACAGCCCTGCACAGGGGTCATCCTGTCAGGTATCCCTTTAACATCCTTTAGGAACTTTACTACTTCCATTTCTTCACATAAGCACTGTTGAATTATTATAGGAGCACAGGATTTTTAAGTTTAATTCCATGCTTAGGTTGGCTGTGAGCAGAATTACTGTGACATGGATAAATGTTTATTCAGCTTTCAGCTGAAATTTGTTTTCAACCACAGTTTCTGAATAACAAGGCAGGCTCTCCAGTGGCTCAAGAAAGTTTAATCAGGTTTTGGAGTATAAGAGTCTGTGATTTGAATAATCAATGAATAAGGCCTAAAACGAACCAAGGAAATGGCACTGTTCCTATTTTGAACTGGCAAAACAGCACCTACTTCAGAATAAGGTATATTAAATTACCTCTTTCAATTTCCCAGTAAGAATGCATAGAAGAAACTAGTCATTAGAATCATAACTTCGTTTGTAGGATTTGAATCATAGCTCTCATATGGCAGACATAAAAATTAGAACAGTTTTCAAAAGTAAATGGAAATAACCCAAAATATATGCAAAATGAATGCTTCACCATACCTCTAGATGTTCTAAAATAGAGCAGTGATATTTTGACATGTTTCAGGATATTCTCATTTATAGATATTTTGATAGGTGTAGAATTATGTTGATGTTGCATAAAGTGATGTTACTACAATAAAGAAATCTGCGTTTAAAAATTCTAGTGAAGCTAGAGGACACGATAAGACAGACTTTTCAGTGATGTGCAAGCTTCTGAGGCAGAAGTCAGGTTTCTAGCTTCTTACCTTCCTTAATGTTGCCAGATTTTGTCACTTATGTCTATATATCCAGACTTTACCTGGAATGATATTGGATTGGAAATCCATGAAAAATTGGAGTGTAGAACTTGACAAATTATTTTCAATTGTTGAAGAATAAGGTGTAAACCTTTTTTCTGATCCTTGACTACTAAATGCTAAGTGCTGGCTTTTGGCTTGTAAAGACCAAATTAGCCTGGGATCTACTCCAGCTGTCTCTACTACAGTGACAGTTGTCAGGCCAAATGCTCCTGACCTGGAGCAGGTACTGCCCAGGGGTGCCCAGGGGTGGAAGGGATGCTGTACCCAAGATCATTTAGATGAGGTAGGTCTGAGACTGACCATGGTTTAGGAACAACAGCTGTGCACGTACAAATACTCAAGTTTTAGCCCAAGACACAGCCAAGTTTTTCAACTTCCACTGAAACCCCACCCTTCTTTTACCAGAACTAATTAGGCTGAAACCAGGCACAGGCACATGTAAGAGCAGACACCTCTGCACTACAGGGTGAGCATTCTCAGACCAAGGGACACCAGGGAGGGCTTTTTCCCTGTGCCTGCCTTCAGCATTTTTCTTACAAACCCCATGGCTCAGAGATCAGCAAGGTTATTTTCCCTGTAGTGTGGGGTTGGAGTTCCCACAGACAGCTCTTGCTGTTGGCTTTTGCTGATCACTGTGGCTGTGTTGATGAGCAGCCCAACAGAGATTTCCAGGAGGGGCAGTGTTTGGAGCCACATGCATTGTTGTGGGCAAGGCATGGATCTGGTTTTTTGCCTTAAGGCATGCAACTTCAGGTCTAGACATTGAAATAAGAGCAACAACATTAAATAAAAAACTTTTAGGTGTACAATCCTTGAAATATTCTTGGTGAAGGTGTAATGAGAAAGACTTGCCTTATCCCACACACACAAATTAGAGATTGTAAAGCTGTGTAACCTTTAAAAATTAGTAGATTATATTTTACATAGAATTTTGTAGTAATATACTACTTATGTGAAATTTTACTTACAGTGAATAATATCTCACTGTTGCAGTTTGTAAGTACACATGAATAGTAAAGTTATGCTAATCAGAACTTAGTCACACAGTAGCATTTAGAAGTAACACTTTTAAGAAATTTGAGGAATAAAGCTAAACAGAACATTAAATTTCTCCAAAGAGAATGATGAAAATCTATGGCTCATTTATTTAAGACCTTGTATGCTTTTGAAAAATACATTCTAGCTAATATTTAGAGATCATGTTAATGGTATTTATTAACTATTCATTACAGTACATAGCCCACTAGAGGGCTGCTTTTCAAATAAATTGCATCCAGAGTGTTAATAAAAGTGTTAAATGTTTAAAAACACAAAAATATGCAGCAGAAATATGTGTATCATTTTACCACATTATTTTGCCAACTATCTTCTGCTACTGCATGTTATATACAGAGCATACTAAGACAAAATAAGTCATGGCCCCAAATCTACAAACATTTAGAATGTGCTTAGCTTTAAGTATATAGTTAGATATTCCTTTTTAGCTGCTGCTAAGTTTAGAGTTAAAGAGATGCCTGGATGCTCCTGAGACTGTCTTCTGTCACATATCACACCGTCTCTGGTTGTGGAGGGGCAAAGTTCCAATGTTTATCCCCTGTATTTGATTTGAATATTGCATAGCAGAGGTATTTTGACATCTGAATGACAGGTCACAGCTTCAGTTTGGAAATCATGTGTCAGTAATAATTTCTTTTCTTGTGCTCTGGTTGTGACAACGCCCTCCATCTTCTTTACAAATTTTTAAAGAACACGACAAGGAAATGAGGAGATTATAATGTAAAGAAAAATACAGCAAACCTGATTTTCAGAGACAACTATCAGTCTATATTGATTTATGTTTTCCTCCTGAAACAGTATATAAAGCACAAGTATTCAAGTGTCACATTGGTTCATGAATTCCTTTACAGTAGCACTGTGTGATTTAAAGGAGCAGAAGTGCCAAGTGATGTGGCAGTTGCTATGGCAACTACAGCAATTCAATTTTTATTCAGTATCATGTAAAATGAAACAAGATACGCTTTGCCTTGTAGCTTTAGGAACTTATGCATCCTACCACTGTTGTTCCTTTTTGTCTTATTTAACATTGTGCTGGTTAAAAAGTAGCATGTGTTTGTTTTAAGGATTTATCTTGGGTTTAGGCCGTGTCATGCTATTGTTTTTAAAGCAGAGTTTCCCTTACAAACCATTATAAATCTGCAGAAAAAAGATATTTAGATACTAGCACTGGCTACATAGAGCAAACTGCAGAGTAATTCCGTTTAAGAATCAATGTTACTATTCACCTTAACTGTGATTTGGCAGCCTGCACCCAATATATTAATAAAGAATCTTTAAATAGAAGAACATGATTGTTTGTACTAGATATCTTACTGATTCATGAAATTCAGCAACCTCCTTCTACCAGCAGCCAGGTTATTATGACTCAAAGGAAAATAAAACCTTGGGTGGTGTAATGGGTCAGCTGGGGAAGCTGCAGAATAAATTCTTCTAAACTGTCTGAAGTTTGAGGGATAGAGATGGTCAGAAATTGTAAAGAAGGGAGATTCTTCCATCTCCACAAAAGGAGCTTGATCCTGGCAGGAACACATGGATTTCAAGTAGTCTCAAACACATATTTAACTATTTAAGGAGAGGAAGAAGTGTCAGATCCCAGTCTCTCAGCCCTCTCTCTAGCAGACCCTGGGCAGGAAATGTTTCCATATAGGTCAATGTGGAAAGACACCTGTCAGGACCTCTGCTCTGGGTCTGCAAGCACAGGAGAATAAGGGTCTGGTTCTAAGACTCAAACTTTGAGACATCCAACCTTCCTGTAGGAATCCTTGACATCAGGGGCCCTATAGCTGCATCAGAGCTGGTAAAATGAACAGGAACAGGACCCAGAGCCTGTCATGCTCCCACATTTGTCTGTACTGTCAAGTTGTTGTCAGTCCCACACATTGTGTTCTGTGCCAATTAGGATTCTTCAGGCTGTTTGCTTCTCCAACTAAGCAAGATCCTGGCCAGGGACCATTCACAGCAGGCAGTTTCAGTGTGATCACCTTTGGAGCATGGGTGTAAAGGCATGTTAAAATTAAAGAATAATAGAATTAAAACTTCCACTGTGGGTTTAAAAAATTGTGTCATTTATTACAGGTTTTTTTAGTACTAAGCTTTAAGTACTAAAGTGAAACATAAGGTCTTTGCTTTCTGGGGAGGCCTGATAGCACATTCTTATTCATCCTTCTCAGAACTGTTTAGCACTTGTACATCACTAAGTTTCCACCCTCAAAGGCAAGCAACATGGCTGTTGTGTCCATCACTTCAAACTCCTTCAGAATGCAAGGCTTTATCTGTTATACATATTAAAGCAAATTTTTGTCAGAAAACTTTCAACAAGGTTCTAAATTTAAATGTGATGATTCCTATTAAGTTTGTTTTTTGGAGCTCTGCTTTATTTCTTTTTTGCATTAATCAGCAGACTTATCCCGATGAGATAGTTTTAAGATCTAGTTTTAAAAAATATTGGAGTTGCTTTGACTAAGCATAGTCTTAGTTCTATGTGCACTTTGACTGTTATCAAAGGGAAATGTTAGGGGGTTTTTTTGTAATAAGAATGCAAACATACTTCACTGACTTACTATCTTAAAGTTTCTGTAGAAACAACAATGAAGTGGTTCTGAACTGCAGAATGTTCCCAGCAGGTCTCTGTGTCCACTTTGGAACATGTAGGTATCTCTGATTTGCATTGCTGGGCGTTATGCACAAGCATTGAGAAGATAACTGATAGATAAGGAGAGAACTGGTAGATACAGTGCAGCTCCAGCAAAACACCCATTCCAATGAAGAATAAATGTGTCTATGTACTGCACGCCCAGAGCTGGGGAGGGTGTGAGCACAGCACGTGCCTGGAAGAAGCTCTGGGGTCAGTGGGACTGCTTTTAGTGCTGTGGAGAGCACTGTCATGGAGGGATTTTTCAATGTGATCTTGCAATGTGATTTTTCAATGTGAGCATATCGAGAGTGTGAGTATCAGCACCTGTGACAAGGTAAAGGGACAGGATTCTGTGCCATGGAAAAGTGACCTCATCCATTAATGCCCAGGGACCACCAGCTCAGTGTGCACTCTGCTCTCACCAAGGGATGTCATTGTCTGTCTGCTTCTTTACCTTTAGCAGGTAATGACTTCATTTTACAAATGTCAGTGCTGGTTTTATGATACAGATTTCACATGATTGTTAAACTGTTAATTTACAGATCTTTACTAAGTGAATGCAAACAAATTCTGGTCCTCAAAGCTCTGCTAATGTACAATGTTTGAATTTTAATTTCCAGTCCATCTTAGATTATGGTGATGAAAAACAATATTTAATCCCTCGTTAACACATGAATAAGAGGAAACTGTCATTTCCCACCAAACAATAACGGGATTATCTCAAGAACTGTCAGTTTATGTGAAAACATTATGTTGCCCAAATTTTCATAAAAATTAGCAGTGGGTAATATTCAAGATCAGAGCAATGGAAAGAGGGAAATCTGCATTCATGGTAATAAATATTCATATTTGTCTGCTCAGGAGATGAAAATCTAATCAAGGGGCTATTGATGCGCTGGCTTTTTTTTTTTCTTTTTTTT
>VXBB01022400.1:484367-497485 GCA_013399915.1 Illadopsis cleaveri | reverse complement strand
TTTTGGGCTGGGTTTTTTTTTTTTTTTTTTTTTTTTTTCTTTCTTTTTTTTTTTTTTTTTTACCAAGATGTTTCATCTAAATTGGGTTTGATATGGAAATTAGTCTTACTCCAAGTCCTCCAGGCCATGAGCATGCTGGGATAACACTGGAGGTGTCCGGTACATCAGATGTTGCTGCTGGCATCTGCTTCTGCAGACAACAAACACAATAAAATAAAATAAAAAACTGACAACATCTCAAGGGTCAAGCTCCCAGTGGCTTAGGGTGTTTTGGGGTTTTTTTCCCCTCTCAACATTTTAATTTTATCCCAGTTAAATCCTCAGTACTGCAGGGTTAAAATTGTCGGCATTTTTTGCTTTTGTTGACAATTACCATAAATCAGAAGACACTCTGCATGAAGCTTAATGAAATATGTATGATATAAAAATAGGAAGAAGATAAGTGCAGTTTGCTGCTTCAGGATTTTGTGTGTGTATCTCTGTATCTGTGTGTGCACATGCACAGCCTGAAGAGCTAACTTGTATTCTGTGTGCTGTGCACTGAACAGAAGAATCAGGCTGTTACTGATTGGACAGCATACAAAAAAACATAGAGTGTGAAAAAATGTATTATAATTTATCGAAAAGTGAGACTAGTATGCTTTCTATATCAGTTAATTTGTTCAACTAATATACTTGCATGTTAAAATACTCAGTTTAAAATATTTCTTCATACTTCTTTGTGTCTTTACTAGTATGAAAATGTGGTTTGTCCTAAAAGAAATGTTTGCCTTGAAATACTTTACTATTTTTTATTACTTTTACTATTACTGTTATTACTACTACTACTATCATTATTATCATTATTATCATTACCATTATTATCATTATTATTATTGTCAGTAGTTGCCCACAGTATCTTGTTCTTCATTGTGCTTCTCAGGGGTTATATGACCTTTTTAAAAGAATTAGACACATCATTAAGATCCTGATCCTACAAATAACCCCATATATATATATCCATATACACACATATATACACATATATTTGTGTGTGTATAAAGAAGGACATCCTTTTGTGGAAGAGTCTTGTGTTTTCTGACATTTACCTGGCAGACCTGTGGGTGCTACTGGACACTGGGCAGTTCCACTCAGCTCCTGATCGTTGTGCACACACCAGCAATGTGTGACTCAGTCCTTTTAAAACCCCAAATGCTTTCACTGAGTTTATTGCATTTCTGGAGAAATTGCCATACAAAAAGCATAGGTTTTTTTAGATTTGAAACTGGGCAAAAAATATATCAGCAACATTCAGCTGTATTGCATGTAGCAGGAGAGAGAAGAAAGATAGCCAGAGCCTGCTCTGAAAGAAAGGATATTCCTACTGACCAAGAAAAGAGAATAGTTGGAATACAAATATTGCTTGTTCCCGGGATTGCACCCTTTCTTTATGCAATCTATGTTAAATAGGAATATGGAGACATGGCCTGTTTCAGAATTCCAGTAATTTGTGCAATAAATTGTTGTGAGGCAAGTATAAGTAGCCTGCAGAGTGTGGTGTGCATGTTTTGGCAGACCTGATGTCTTTAACTGTACAATCTGTGCTGGCATCTTTGTCCAAAATGTTTTTCAGAGACTTTATCTTCCTAATCAACTCCTTTGCCAAGATTAAAAAAAGAGAAAGGAAATGCATGTAGCATATATAACAGATGGGTGTTCAGCTGTACAGGTGTCTGGTGTGCAGGTGCCAGATAATATAAGGTAGTCAGATATTTTCTGGGAAATTCCATTACTTGTTCCTAAAAGAAAGATTCTTCTAGTGCTACCTGCTCTAGCAAGATGCACACCTGGGAGTATTAATGGCCCCTCTTAACTCTTTCCCATTGGATCAGAGTGGTTCTTAGAGAGCTGTCTTTTTGCTCTTTGCCTTTTCCTAGGACACTAAATTGACTCTGAAGTTCATCAGTTTCTGCAGCAGAACAGCAGCAGCCTGTGTTGTGGTTAGGCAACATAATTTGAACCAAGTTCTTCTTTATTCACTTCACCTTCTTACATGTTTTGCTATTAGTTTTAGCATAATTCATAATTGTTTCTTCATGGAGAAAATTGCTAATCCTTCAATATAATAAGCAACCTTGGCTAAAATAGATGGATATATAGGAAAAATCACCAGACCAATTTTAGTAGCTTCTACTGAAATGCTGATTGGAGTTTTTCTTAAGTAGAGAGATTATGATTAGAGAAGCACCAGTCATAGAATCAAGGAATCATAGAATGGTTTGGATTGCAAGGACCCTTAAAGATCATCCAGTTCCAACCCTCCTGCCATGGACCTTCCACTAGAGCAGATGGCTGAAAGCCCCATCCAGCCTGGTCTTAAACATTTAAGCCACACATATATTAAGCCATAGTACATCTCAAAGCAATATCTGGAGAAAAGCAATGTAGTGCTACCTGTAAGCAACATATCCAACACTGTGTGAGTACTCACACCACTAACCTCTGTGGCCAATTTTAACTTTTTAATATCCTCAGGTTATTACCACAGGTAAGAGAGAGGCTTCAGGTGCTTCATGGACCTCAGCTGTGGTCCTGGGTCCCATTTCCAGTGGCCTTCGTGCAGGGAGCTGCTACCACACACTGCTGAAGTATCACAGGCAGCTTCAGGATGTGCACTCTGATTTTCCCCACAAAAGTACCACATGCACTCTTGGCAGTGCTCATCAGGAGTCAGTTCTGTGTGCTGTAGAGCTTGTTGGTATTATGGAACATGAATGTTTTCCCATTTGGATGAAGGTTTTCATGACAGAAACACAACAGACACCCAGATTTGAGGGGAGGTGTAGGCCCTCATGCAGAAGGAAGGACACCCTGATTTTCTGCATGGCTCTTCTCTGTGAGCTGAACCTTGTTAGCGACACTGAGCATTGGCCTCCTGGAATTGTTTCTCTTTTTTTAGCTATTTTAATATTCTAGAGAGTTTTTGAGGCCCGGGGACAGGTATTAGCTCTTGGTTTGTATCAAGATTCTTGTTCTGAGTCAGATGGGTGAAGGCTTGGACTTTGGTTTCCCATAGGAGTGCTCTGACACTAAACCAAAAAAGGTGGTAGAGCTTTCTGTCAACTGAACATTAATAAAAAATCAAGCTTTTGACATGAAAATAAATTCTCTATTCAAAGTCTCCCTAAAACTTATGTGGAACTATTAAAAAAATAATTCTGCAGCAAATTGATATTTCTTTGCATAAATCATTTAATTGAAAAAAGGCTGAGTGGTTTTGATTAACAGAAGCATTAAAGTAATGCTTTCTAGACAGGATTGGGATCTCACTGGGTACCTGCCCACACATAAAGTGACAGGAAAGCTGTGTCTTTGAGTGATTAAGATAATCACTGAAAAAGACAAGATTAGGAAAGAAAGGGAATAAGAATTATCACCTTTCTCATTTTAAAATTAAGTATACAAGCTATAAAGATACTAAATTAAATTACTCAGATTTAAAAACAAGCCCATGAGAAATTTTTAGGACCCAAAGTCCTATCCAGTGTCAGAACCAGACACTCACTTTCCTGCCCATTAGCGTGCAATTCCAGAAGCATCAGGATGGAAGCTTATCTTCAGACTTGACTTAACAAAATGTTTTAATAATCCTAGCTATGAAATGCTAGGAGCTGATCTTGGATTTTACAATACGAGGCAAAGTGGTTGTGATACTGTATGTTATGTAAATTATATGCAGAGTATATTGGTATGCAAATTTGAATGCTAAAAGGAAAATCATTCTTTTCTCAACCAGAGAAGAGAGTTTTTCAGCCAGATAAGCCAGAATCTGCAGATAATTTTTTGTAACATACTGATGGTGTTTCATTACATCTTTAAACTTATAATAAATATCTAAAATAAAAATAATTGTATCTCCTTTCTAAACAAGTTTAGGTTCTCTACTTTGCTGGTACTAAGTAGGCAAAAATGCCAAAAGTCTGTCAGATAGATAAGATCATATCAGGATGCCGTAATATTAAAAAAAAATACTATTCATGTGTGAAATTTTAAATTGCCATTCTAATACTTTAGTATTTTGGTTTCAACAGTCAAAGCTTGGAGTAGATCCAATGTTGTTTGTGACCCTGTTGGTCAGTAACATCCACTGTGGCTAATACCATGTTGTTATTGCTGGGTTTTATTCATTAGACAATGAAGTGTTCCTCTGTCTATTGACATGTTGAACTTTGCACTAATGGGCAGATACAGAGTATTTCAGGAATGTTCACAGGGCATGACAAGACACACCTGGTTGTCCCTCTGGCTCACCAATAACACAACAGTGTTATTAACCATATTTTGTTAGATGTGACAAGACAAAACAGAGCAATAGTGACTGTGTCTGCTGTCTTTTCTCTGTTTTATCTTTTTCATTTTGAGCTTGAGTTTTGTGCCAGACTAATAGCCAGTGGCAATGGGCTGGGGAAATGAAACTTTTGCTAAGATTAGGGGATGTGCAGAAAACAATGTGTGAAATCCTGATTTGACAAGGATGAACAGACTGGTGAGGGCAGTGAGACATTTTGTGAAGTGAAACCATATTTGTACCCAAAGTGCCTTGGAAAAAAAGGTAACAACAGAGGTGCCAAAAGGTCCCACCCAGGAGAGAATGGAATGACATCCTCATTATACCAGTCAGGGATTAAACTGTGGAGTTTATTCTGCCCCTTCTAATTACTGGTAGCTTATATTAATTGATGGTAGTGGAGCAATGTGTGTGTTGTTGTGCTCTGGGGTGATTATCCTTGTGAGACTGTAAGTTCAACAGTTGTCATGCAATTTGGAGTTGCAGACTGGCAATTTTCGTAATTGAATCTCAGGAAATAAACAAAATATGGCAACTTGATGCATTTTGAGCAATTAAATTTCTGCTAAATTTTCTGCTTCTTCCTGGGGACTCCCAGATTCTCAGCCAAATTCTGTCTCTGATTAAGAATGCAAATAACCCAAAGAAACAGAGGAAGGAAGCCATCTTTAATATATGTCACAACAATATATTGTATTGGCACTTGCCTTTAATTTAAAAAGATAGTCTAAAAACTCTGCCATCAGACCCCAAATCAGGACAGCAGAATGAAAAATTGTGTCAACTCTGGCTTTTCTGGCTCAGGAGAACAGGAACCACAAAATTCCTCTGTACTAAAGTGCTTATTTGCAGGGTTTGAATTCAGTACTCCTGCCCAGCCCATTCAGCACGTACAGCTTTCAGAACAACGTCTCTCCCTTGCTTTGTGCCAGGTCTCTAATATGCTCATTATTAATTACTGTGGTGTAGCAGGTACAGGGAACCACTGGGCTGCATTCCCTCATGCTAAATACCTGACAGATTTGCAGATGCTCAGGGGCTTGCTGGATCATTTCCTGAGAAGGTAAATGGTACATGCAAGTTATTTCTTGGGTGCAATCCTGCTCATTTACAGAAACTTTACCCCAGCTCATTTTCCATGGGATACTGGAGAAGTGGGCAATAGCAGATCCGTGGTTTCCAGGATCTCAGTCCATAAGATTGGCTCTGGCTTTTCCCAGGGCTTTCAAAGATTGGCTCACAGTTTTCTGCACTCTTACGCTCCAGTGAGATATGAGCCCACTGATTAGAAAAGTGACATTATCCACCCCAAACTTAGTTGTACAGACACTTAACTGAATCATCTGTGATAGGAATGTAGTCAGCTGAGCTCTATAATCAGCAGAGTCCAGCTATGATTGGAATTGCCTTTTATTTCCCGTTGCTGATTAGAGGGAAAGCCAAAAGCTGGGGCTGCATAGTTAAATGGAATTCAGTTTAAAAGCTAAGACTGAATAGGTCTCTGTTACATCTAAGGTGTCAAGATGATTGTATCATATAAATAACTAGGTAAGCTAGGATATCACAGCCTTCTGTGTTGGCTGAAGATGCAAATGGTGCAAATAATGTTCACTGAACTCCATGCCAGTCTGATAAGCCTGTCCTGGGGGTTCCTGGTTGATCTTCAACCATTTGTGGCCATTTTTGACAGGGCACTGAGGCTGCACCCACAGAGTGGGTGAGCCCACTGAGCTTGAGCAGTCAGATCTCAAAGTCCAGCAGGTCTCTCAACCCTTGTGCATTTCTAAGAGTCCATACAAGTGCTCTTTAGTTCTGTCCTCACTTCATGCAGCCCATGCCTTGATGGCCCAGTGGGTGATTTATCTTCCAGGGCAACCCTCTGACAACTGCTGGCCTAAGCAGAGAATAGTCTATAGTCTGCATTAGTTTCAAAGCTGATGAAGAGTCTTTTCTAGTAGCTGAAACCCTCTCTTTTCAGATCAGTTCCCTGATATTAACTTTTGAGCACAAATGGAATAAAGAGTTCATTCTTTCTTGGCTGATGTTGAGAAGTGGTATGGGGTCAGCCATGCTGACAGGGCATTTTGCAAGGGAAGAGGAAGGAGTTTGCAGTATCTAAAGGATATTTCCTTCTTTTCTTTTCCTTTTTACTTTGTGTTAAAGATGTATGACTTCCCAGTCGGCACAGCTTGCAGTACGCCTTTGTTTTCCAAATTAGAAAAACCAAACAAGCTGTTTCTCAATATAGTTGTCGGGCAGTTTGTTGCATCAAGCTGTGAGCAGTGTATGCCATGGAAAGAGCCCTGGCTGATGCCAGCACTGGAGATGTGTGATGGGGATACAAAAATAGTGATGCCACTCAAAGCGTATGCAAACAACTGTGGTTCTCTTCTAGTAGTGTAGGAACCCATGGTGTGTCCTCAAATCTCAAAGCTAACTCAGAAGAAAAAGATAATAATGTTGTCATCTCTTATTTTTGTTCTTTCTTTCCAGTGCTCCCTCACCCCTTCCTAGGGGATGATAGGGAGATCTTACCATGAAGAAAATGTCTATATGAGTTCATATACATGAGAGCAACTGACTCTTGCTTGTGCTCACCGCAAACCCGAGGCTTCTTGTGTTCAAGCAGCTGTAGCTCCCTCAGGTTGTCTGGATCATCCAGAAAAGGGAGACAACTCTCCCACACTGTAATATTCAGAAGTTTAGAAGAATGAAATACTTGTGAAATTATCTTTATTGCTTTTAAATAATACTTGAGAGTGTATGATTTTTCAGGGCAAGGAAAGCATTACAGGTCATTGTTAGAAGTCATGTAGTCTTTTTGCCAAAATAGTTTGCAGTTTATGGATACTACATTGAATGCTAAGCAGTTGGATAAAAAAATTAAACCTTTTCCTTTCTGCCAGTAGTTTCCATGTAATTCTTGATATTGGGGATGTCCTCTCTGTTTTGATTTTTGACTTGTTTTCATTTCTATTCTATTCAGAATAAGTCAGCATAATATTTCCTCAAAAGCTGTTTACTGGATTGACTTAGCATTCATTTTTATTTAATATTAACTTGGTGAATGAAAATAAAGAAAAAAAAAGCTCAAATGGAATTGAATTTCAGATTTCTATCAAACACATAAATGTGATAGTGTGAAATAGAAAGTAAAAAGTATTAAAATATTGTAGAAGGGAAGCACCGCTCATATATGCCAGTAGGTATCTGTTCCTCATTGATTTGCAGAGTCAGCTTCCAGTCATCTGACTCTTTACATCTTATGAAATATAATGCAATATATAAAAATAAATCAGCTGGATTGCAGCATGCAGCATTATGATGTCAAGGGTAAATGAACCCATTGAAAAAGCAACAAATGCACTTCATTGATTGCATTTTTTTAGATTTTATCAACCAGCGTGCAGATTTGGTCTGTCTAAACACAATGTAGTCACCATTTATCTCCTATAAAACCAGTCAAAACAGAAACTCCTTTGTAATCAGTTTGACTCAGTGATGGCTTGGGTGGTGGTGGTGCTGGCAGAGGGAATCACTTTTCTCTAGCAATTCTCAGCCAGCACATCTTATCAGGGGTTACCTAGCAACTGTATGCTGCCGTTAGTTGAAGTATGGTGATTAGTTAATAGCCCATGACTTCACAGGTTACTTTCTTTACAATTACATAGAAGTATTTAGCATTTGATTTCTTCTGAAAACCGCTTCTCATACAGAAATTAATATCAGGTCAGATTATGACTGGCGCTTATCTCACCAGTATAGAGTTAGCAGTAAGTGCTTCCTTTCCTCCACCTTCCCCATCATATTTTATGTCTTTCAGATGATTGTTGCAACTTAAGTACATTACCAGGGGAAAATTATGAAGTGCCAAAAAGACATCTGTGCACTTTTCTGGGACTTTTTATAATTTAAATTTTACCTGCAAATAGCATGATGAGCTGACTGTTTGAATCTCCCATGTCATACTAGGACTGGGCAAGAGAAAAGATCTTTCAGATGCAGCAGTATCATGGGGCGCATTCATGAACCACTATTTCAGATGTTACAACATGGTGTAAGTGGGACTTGACTGCCACACACTTAGATCAAACCTTCAGCAGTGCTTGAGTGTTTTGATACAACCCTTCACATGGTATTTTTCCTTGGGGTACTTTTTTACCCTTTTTTTTTTAACCTTATAACTTTCTACTAAAACCATGCATTTTCTCTTTTTTCTTTTTCTTTTTTTTTTTTTTTTTTTTACAGTAAGTTGGATTTTTTGCAAAGATCAGTTTACTCTGAGCATTTTTTTAATCAAATACCTAAAAATCCTCTAAATCCTCCCTCTTTTCTGTATGATGCATTTATGAATTTTGGAACAGTGCATTCTCTAGATTAGCAGGAAAAGCACATGTTTGTACTGCCCAGGTAAGCCAGCTGTCCTTCAGGTGTGCAGGATTTGGTTCTGTATGAAGTCCATAGCTCCAAAGAGAGACAGAGGTGAACTGTCAGCTGTGCCTTATTCTTCCTGTGGCCCCAATGACCATGACTGTAATGCCTATCCATGCTCACTGCAAGGTTGTTTCTGTTTTTATGGTCAAGTTTCCTCATATTGCTGTCATATTTCAAAGCCTGTTTGCTTCTACAAGCATCTGGAGAAGCAAAAAACAAAATCTTGAAAACATTGTCTGAAGTGACCCCAGATCTCATCTCCTGCTCAAAATGGAGTGGTTGCCAACACTATATCGGATTTCCTTTCTGTACTGGCACTTTGAGCTCCAGCATTAGAAAATATGGACAAATTTTTGAAGGCAGAAGGAAAAGACAGAAATTACCACGTTAGCTGTAAGGAAATATCATCCTTTGGAAGCTACTAACTTGTTTGTGCAATCTGGTCTCATGCCTTTTCCAAGGATTTGTTTTCTATCCTCTTTTGCTGACTGATGGTGATATTGGTGTGTCCCTAGGAGAACCATCCTGGTTCTGGCATTCCTGCCATCTGGCACGTGATAAATAATGATGAGTTCTCTTTGTCTTCCTTCACCTGCTCAAAGCCATCCATCAAACGCTCTGCATGTAATAAATGTATCTGCCACAGATGTCTTTGGGGTGGCAATCACCCATAATCACATAGAACCTTCTTTCCCTGTCCTGCCAGGCCTATGCAGGGTGAGGGATGCCATCATTTTCATGGCTTTCTCTATACCTTGTGGACTGGCTGGCTGAACTAGCTTGACAAACAAACTTAAAGTTCCCTGCAGCTATTTTCCTTCTGTGTGTCACCAGGGGCTTTGCATGAGTGTGCAGTCTTGTTTGGTCCTAGAGAAACTTTCAGAATTGACTAGAAATGTTCTGGCCACAATCAGTGACAGAGGTTTTTCCCCTGTTCCTGCTTCCAGCTCTGAAGGAGCTCAGGTCCATGTGCCTGCAACAGTTGCGATTGAAAATGCTGAGAAACCAAATGGAGGAAATGCTTTGATTAGGTCTCAAACAAATACATTAGAATTATTAGGATGGAAGATAAAGCACCAATAATAGAAAGTCTACTACACCCATCTGTTCCTGCATACAAGAAAAAAAAAAGGAAAATTAAGGAACTTTCTTGTAGTCCTTGGGTTGACTTCCTTGATCTAATTCCATGTCATGAGCACCACTTGGCAGCTATTCCAAAAGGAAAAGCACAACCTTGCTTGCCAATACCCTACTAAGAAGAGCTGTCCCCTTTGAAAGCAGTGGTGTGGCTGCCCATGGCATTGCCATGGTCTCTTCAGGGATCCCCTGGGATTTTGTTGGTGTGGACTCTTTGAGTACAGCCTAAGTCTGAGTTCCAAACACCCACCACATGGCCTTTGCTAGTCTTAAAAGCACAGACCAGGTTTCATATAACTTGCTTCAGATTCAGGGCTTTCTTAAAACTTCAACAAAACTTCAACCGGATTTCAACAATCCAGTTGGTATCTCACAGACCTGTGCAGGTTGTACCTACAGGGAAGAGCAGGCAGAGCTTTGTTCTGTTTGTCTCTTTTAATGGGACTTAAGTCTGCTACTAATAGTTACAATGTCTGCGAGAATTCACAAAGAGATAAATGTACAAGAATTTATTTCTACTGTGAACTGAAGACAAAAATGTATTACAAATTTATTATAAATTTTATGCTGCTACGGTAAATCCTATTCCATAGACTACATATATCTGCATCACATAAGCCCAATTCCTATTGACATGTTAGTGTAAGTTAAAACTCAATTCTTTTATAGCTTAATAAAATTTGAAGTGTTTTATGGGCCTGCAGGGGTTGAATTTTATTAATTGTAAGAACAATTATTTCCATCATCTGGCATCTAGTCATTTTAAGCTTTAATTTCATTAATAGGGTCAGATTTTGTTACTGTTGGAAAGGACTCTATTAAAGATAGCTGCTGTGGTTTCTGAATAGAGATCATAGAGGTTGGGTTAGAATATCACAATGATTTATGTGACTTTGGAGATATTTTATCATACAGTACTAAATATAAACTGCAGGTACAACAGATGGCTTTTGCCATACAATCCATTTATGCTTCATTCTCTAATGTGTGGTTATCACTGCATGTATACAGGATGTTTTGTCTTGCAGAAGTTTTCCTAAAGGATTGCAGCAGGATTTGTGCTGTCATTTATTAAGCAGCAGCCCCAGACCACAAAGTGGTGCTACACCATGGCAGCTGCCGTTCTCCACAAAAATAGCATTTTTCATGTGTCTGGCTCTTTCTCGCAGTCAATTCCACAGCAACTTTAAATCATTCATCTCTTTCTTTGTGTTTTGAGGGGCAAATATAGCTGGAGATTGATTGAAGGACCATTTCAGCATGTTTGGGTCTCTTAAAGAAGCACCATGTTCATTTGTAAAGTGGTTGATCAGGCTAGTGAAAGGAACTGTTGCTACATCCCTGCCTCATTAGCTTTTTAACTGACTGTGTTGAATGTGAGCCTTGCTTGAAAGTACAGGGAGGTGTTTTGCTTCTGGTTTCATCAAAAGCAGCTTTCAAGCAGCACCATGAAGATACGGGAAATTATTTGTTAAATTAAGCTAATAAGACCAAAACTGGGACCAAGGACTCCTGTCTCTCATTCCCATGTTCAGATATCCGTGGTTATTCTTTTCAAATAAGTGGTGTTCAAATCCTAGCAGGCAGATTTGGAGTTACTAATGACATTTCGAATGGAGCCTCCCTGTCATCCTCAGGAGAGTGCACAGAGCCCTGGGCCGTGTGCTGGAGGAGCACTCTCTTGTTAGTTAAGTGACAACGTCACATGCACGGCTCTTCTGGCACTGGCCACATTGTTTTTCAATTTGATGTGAGCATATTATTTAACACTGACTGCACTAGGGGTTTTTTTAGCTCCCAGAAGGGTATTTTACTGCATGTTTGATCCTTTTTTATTGCCACATTTCACACTCAACAAAAGCTTTGAACTGAAAGCCTCTGCATCCATTGGCACTGGCTAACAGCAGGTTTCATTTCCCTTCTTTTACACACCTGTTTTACAGCACCTAAGTGAATAATTTTAAGAATAGAGCCTATATATCCAAATCCCTCCAAAACCTGAACCATTCTAGATACAAATGTCATCTAAATAGCAAGTGGTTTATCTGAAGTCTGTGTTGTGTGCTCTGACACAAATGCTTGTCTGGCAGGTGTGAGCAGCACCTGCCCCTGACACCTATGCTTCACATGCACTCATGAACTCTTTGTGGTCTCCTTTTGAAAATTGTATTTCCTGTGAAAGGGCTTGTCACAAGGTAAATTATCTGTGAGATCACTAACTCTGTCTCCATCCTAGTGTTAAATTCATAACAATTTCTGTCAAGCCTCAGTATCAACAAGGACATTTAATGAAACTCTTACAGTAGCAAAACTACATCATCTTGGCACAGGTGATGATGAGTCAGAAGACAGCCCTGGACCATATAATTAACTTATCAACTAGAGAATTCCTACCAGGCACATCCCTGCGTGTAGAGCTTTTTACTTTTTTTTTTTCTTCATATTTTTAATCTAAAAGAGTAAACTTTGGCCTGAACTGGTACCTCTGTTGACATAAAAGAGGAGTGAGTTTGCATCCAGGTCTGGAGTTTATTCCTTACAAGGTCCTTGCAGATCTTAGAGTAAGGCATTTTAAACTACACTTATCTTAATGAATAATCTTGTTTTGCACATCACAGTGTAAAGATTTTTCCTCCTGTGGCATTTATTTTCCCTGGTATTTTCATTCTGTCGTTGTGTAACTAAATCCATAATTTAAATGCGCCCAATGTGAAAAAGAGATCTAGATGCAAATACTACCAATATTTTAACAAAGGTTTTGTTTGACTAGGGGAAGATGAATGAATATCCAAAGGTTCAAAATATGCAAGGGTTAATCAGGAAAATTCTGTGATTAAGTGGCCATTGTGACAAATTTACCTTCATAATTTATGAAGATGTGACAGTGGATTCTATATACCACCATTTAGGCATCTGCTTTCAGCCTTGCTTTGCAGTATGTATTTAAATGATACAAAGTGCAGAAAACCACAGCAAAATTGGCACATAGTGCAGCAGGAGACAGTGTGTCCCTATTTTCAGCTCCTTGAATGTATCACAGTGGAAGCTACTGGCTCTCAGTGTAGAAAGTATGATGTTACTCTGCAGAAACTAAGGGTGAATTCTGGTCTGGGGAGCAGGCAGGAGACAAACTTCTCCGTTTCTGCCTGGAAGGGATGCTGAGCAGCTGTAAACTGTGCACAAGAGCTTTATGGTGCAGGTCTGTCAGCATTAAAAAAAA
>VXBB01022400.1:466096-476925 GCA_013399915.1 Illadopsis cleaveri | reverse complement strand
GCCTGACAGAGCTCAAGGAGTGTTTGTACAATCCTCTCAGGAGCATGGTGTGACTCCTAGGATGTCCTGTGAAGGGCCAGGATCCTTGATCAGGATCAGGANTTTTTTAATTTTAATTCTATTTCTTCTTTCCACAAGTGTCCAAATTGTCATTTGTCTTTCTGAAGGCTGAGCCTATTAGACATGCATGCTTTCTCTGTAGGAGGACAGTGACTACAGGCTAGCCTTCCTTCTCTTCTGGAACTCTGAGAAGAGCTCTTGCCTCCATTCCTAGATTAAGAAGTTTAGAAGTCAATAGATCTACTTTATTTATAGCATGTCAAGGTTCTAAACAAGTATTATAGGGTCAAATGCTGATCCCTCTTAAAAATTTACAGCTCTGCGTGGAGATATGTTCCTGGGTGTCATGGACCATCTCCAAATAAAAATTGTAAAAACACCAAAACCCAATAAACAAATCAATCAATACAATAAANGATCAGGATCAGGATCAATGATCCTTGTGGATCCCTTCCAACTCAGAATATTCTGTGATTCTGTTATAGTAGTGCTGTGCTTAAAGTGTTTAGTGCTGAGAAAATTACTTATTGCCCTCAGAGAATCCTATGAGTTTTAGAAGTTTTGTTGGTATATCTGAGAAGGTGCTTTCAGAGCAATATAGCACACCTGTGAAACTAGAAAGTACAGCCAAGCAGCATGAAAATACTGTCAGCACACTTTCTGGTCACCTCCAGCCTTCACATTTTAATAGAAGTATGAATAAATGAGCCAGTAACAATTCCAATTTGGGGAGACTGGTGTAGCCCAAAACTTTGACAGAATAGTCATTTGAACTATGTGTTTTCATCCTCTTGCACTTCCTTCCTCCGTGGGTTTAGTTTTCATTGAATACATGAAGTGCTCTTCCCGAGGTCATTTGCAGTTATGCATTTTGTAAAGCCAGGAAGTTTGGATAGACAAATATGTCAGTCCTTTTCAAACTGAACTGCAACTCCAGAATTTCCGTTTGCCCATCACTAATGTTCATTCAAATCCATGTTTAAATTGGGAACAAAACTATCTCCAGTGTACAGAAATGTAGCCATCCATAGCAGCCCAAATGGATTAGGATTGCTGCATCAGAGAAGTCCATTAGTGTAGTGTAAAGTACAGATACAGTATAAGCCATTTCAAAAAGTACAGCTGCCTCTGATCAACCTAAAAAATCCTCTTATTTCTGAAAACATAACGTAAAAATGCACAGCAGGCTACAGGCCAGACATGTCAAGAATGTATTTTTTCAGAAGTTGAGTTTAACCCATATGAGTCATTACTCATGCACTCTTAAGTTTCTATTATTCTGTTATTCTTGATATCATCCCAATTTAAATGGATGCTGAAGGCCACAATGGATGTTTCATCCATTTCTCTTCCCTGAAGCATCCAAGGAACTTGATGTACTTTTGCTGGCTGGCCCTGCGTATCACATACTGACCTCCTGTCCATTAATTGCACACAAGCATGGCATGCAGGGGGCCAAACCCAGGCTTTAGAAACAGGACACAGAGAACAGGCAATCCTGGAGTATATTATGCAGTTGTTATAAGGGGGATGTCAGAACTAGAATGCCAATATGACATTTCTCATTTCTTCAGTCATAAGAAGGGGTAAAATAGACACCTTCCTTGCTCTTGCAACATTCTCCCTTCTCTCTTTGCTGCAATGTTCATTTGCTGCAAGGAGTGGACCCCTGAGGAAGTCATCCCAGCCCAGACTGAGTGGATCTGCTGAAAAGGGCTCGATGGATTTCCTCCATTTTTCACACTCATCAGAGGGTGAAATGCTAACCAGTGCTGAGGAGCAGGGTGGTGGATGGGCAGGACCTAAAGGCAGATAGATGTACAGCAACACCTGATTTCTATCTGTGTTAACATCCAAACCTAAAGCCCCTGATTGTTCAAGTGTCCGTAAAGAGAGTTTATTGATGGTATCAGTCAGAGTGGAAGGACATCATTGCTTGGCATAAAGCACTGTGTTCTGCATCCTCTGTGGAAGCTGTGAACAGGAGAAATACAGTTCTCATCAGGTACCCTGGAGAGGAAAGCAGAGGGATTCAGATTTGGAAAACACAGAGGTAGCTTTCAAAGGAGCAGCACTGAAATGCTACACTAAGCTGCTCTAGATGTACATCTCGTTTGAGATCTTTTGTCCCCTACCTCCTTTTCCAGTAAAATAATCCTGAAAACTTGTTTCTCAAGACAAGATATCTATTTATGGGGAAAGTTGTTGCTTTTTTACATTTTGCAGGAGCAATCTTTGATATCAAAATTTGTTTGATATGGAAATACTGTATACTTGCTATTTTTTAGCCCACCTACATGCACACCAAGTTTCTGAATTACCAGTAAAAATCTTTGTTTGAGCTTTTGTGCACAAACAAGCTCAGCTTTTTAGTATGCACCTCCTTAAGCAATTTCTTTGAAACCAGCATACTTGGGTTTCGGTTTTTTGCCTATAAATAGCCTTGCTTTGTAGAATGTAGTTTATTTAGGCTCTTTTAAATACATTTCTAAGGGGAAATATGTGGGGAAATTTTAATAAGTTATCCTTATTAAAAATGAATTATATACGTCAAAATTATAGTTGTTTGCAATAACACAACATTCTTCTTTATCTTGCACTATCAGCACAATCAATGGAAAACATAAAAGGAGATATCCCATACACATTTGAAATTACAATTACAATATCAGGGGAGGGGCTCTTTTAAGTCAGAACTTTTTTTCCTGAGAACAAGGCTAATTTTCTTAAGGACTTGCATTTCCTACAGACCCCTGGCTCCAGCACATAACTCTGAATCAGCTTTGGAGCAGAAGGCTGTGGGAAGAGGAAGCCCTGCCTCACACATTGGGAGATACCAAATGCTCAAATTAAAAGATATAATACAAATTAAAAAACAAAACGCTATTAAATAATTATATTAATGATTATGAGTAAAATATTTATTAATTATAATAATTATATAATCATCTTTGCATCACTTTTGAGACATTTTACACAAAATACTTTTTCCTAATGTCATTAGCTTTTACAGTTTTCTTTTAAAGTGCTATGCTGACAAAACTGACTCCTGGGACTTTTAAAATAACTCTTTGTGAGGATAGTTCATGTTTTGCTGCAGTCAATCAGGAATACATGTTCCAGGACACTTCAGTAAATCCATTCAACTTCTTTAACTTTCTCACAAAAATTATTTGAAGTTATAGACTGTTGCTTGGATAAGATCTGAAAATGTAAATGATGTTACAGTTGGGTTGTACCTTCATAATTGATTAATTCTACAGTGAGCTGGTAATGTTGTAGTAAAGATCAAATTTTTGGACTATTAGTCATTCAATCCACATTTTTTTCATGATAGCAATGATAGTCAATAACTGACAGACTCTGTAGCAACACTAAAGTTTAAAGTTCATCTCTGTCTTTGAATGCATGTTTGAGTTGTACATATACATCTCAGAAGCAGGCTTTAATGTAATGTTACCTTCTTAGGAGCCTTAGTAATTTTTTTCTTCAATATTTTTCTCATTTCTAGATTGTCATTAAAATATTTCAGATTCCCAGAAGTACTGGATAAGTAAGCCTATGATCTGGTGTTGATAGACACATCAAAGTTAATCACAGACTTAATTTAAAAGAGATAACCCAGAAAGCATAACAAATAAATAAAAAGCAAGGTATGCACCCATTTTGAATCAAAATCTTAAATCCATTATCATATTTATACTAAAGACCAGGCTGATATGAGGGCCCTACAAAATGTGTGAAGTTTTCTTTTTAATTTTGGGACTGACAGAAATACAAGTTGACATTTACACATGCTGCAGTCTTCCTTTAAGCTGGCTGTCCCCACCAGTCCTGAGAGCTTAACAGAAAATTGTGACAACAGCACTTGCTAAATGAATTCCCTTGAATCTGAAGTGCAGCACATGAGCTGAAAACTCTGCAATTCTATTCAGTGTTTGTTCTTTTTTTTAAAATCTGTTTTTTAAGTTTTTCTGCTTTTGGAAGCAAAACAGAGGATACATTTGTATGATGTGTGTCTTCTCTGGAAGATAAAAGGCACTTTTGATGGAGGTACAGACTGTCTCCATTCATGATAACTTTCAGGGTATGGTGAAAAGATGCCATATACAAGCATATTGAAATTTCTTTCTTAGTTATTTTTTTTATAGCTTATACCTTGGACAACATTACTAACCATTAAAGTTTCTTGGCACTTCTTGTTAGAAATTTCAGCTGCAAACTTTAATAATTTGAAAATACCTAACATACTCTCTGCCTCTGGCTGAATTTTCTTTGGAAAATTACAACAAAAACAACTCAGTCATTTCTGAAATTGCACTGTTGAAAACTGAACCTAAGCCAGTATGAAAAGTTATGGTGCTTTTTTTCTTTTCACTGTCCCAGTGATTCATTCCTTTTACCTTTGTTTGATGCTGATGGGTAGGGGAAGCCATGTTACAAGGACTTATCTTTTGCCCTTTTTAAATGGAAATCCAGGAAACCCTTTCCAAAGTAGTTATAATTCTGTGTATATCTATGGTTTACACATGCCCTGAAGAAGTTTGTGGCATTTTAGCATCTGAATTTACCAGGCAATACATCCCATCATTGATCAGGATAGACTAAAAGCTTGTTGAGAGCTCCTGGACCGTGATCCGGAGAGTTTGTTATAAACTGCATGATCTAGGTGAGAAATAGAAGAGATCTTTTGTAAATTAATCAAGGAAGTTTCTGTAACACAGATGTGGTTAATGGAGGGGACCTTAACCTCCCTGCTGCATCAGCAATTCCACAGGGCACAGCAGTCAAGAAGATTTTGGAAAGGTATCAGGGATGACATTCTGTTACAAGAAATGTACCAAGGCCACCAGGGGTAATACACACCTTGGTCTGCAGGAGAATTGGCCAGGAAAGATACGACCATGGAGAGAAACTTTCATACTGGGACTGGGCAGGAGAAAAACCAAGGGTCTGGGGAAAAGATGGATTCAAATTTGGAAGACATTATGCAGAGTACCTTCCTTCACAGTGTGTTCTGAAGTCACTGCTTTTTGTTTGAGAGACTCCCTGCATCAGCAGGGAGATGTGGAACCAGTGATGATACAGTGACTCTCTTTCAGGGAAGGGCTGGAGTCACCATCTCTGGAGGTATTTTAAAGAAGTGGGACTCAGGGACACATTTTAGTGTTGGATTTGGCAGTGCTGGACTCAGTGATCTCAGAAGTATTTTCCAACCTAAAGGATTCCATGATTCTTTGATTCTGTACTTTATTCCAGTTGCCTCAATGACATAGGTTTGGATGATGGATATTAAGTCAAGTGACAAGCTATATTGGAGTCAGTATGAAGGCAAAGATTTAAACTACAAAGGAGAGAGTACTTTTTTCTCAGAATCAAAATCTTGTGGATATATTTTTTTATTCTGAAAAGAGTATTTTCTTTGGAAAAAAAAAGAAAAGTTAAGCCCTCAAAATTTAATGCCTGACTTACATTTTTTTGTACATCCTTGATTTGTCTATTTTTCCATATGTATTAAGCTAGCGTGTTTAATTACAGACTCATACTTCATTCATATGCTGGAAGAGTCAGGTCTGACAGTGAACTAGGACTTGCAGTAAAGCAAATGATTAAAAGTCCCCCGCCTTCTTTGTTAAAAAAGTCAGAAGGTATAGAGTGAATGAGACAGGATAGTCTCTTGCTTAAAACAGCAAATTTTGTTTTGTTTTTACTAGAGAGACTTTTATGACAGTAGGCAATTTTCTTATACCAGTTTTCCCAATTCTTTCTCATTTTCTAGATGTACAAGGCCTTCCATATAGGGCTTGACCCATGGGTTTGGTGACCACTCACACAACAAATGTATTAACTGAAGTATATGTGAATATATAAAATACTACAAAATAAAGAGACAACTCAAACTGTACCCAAAATTAATGAGTACCTTTTGACATAAATCTGTCTGTGCTTCAAATCCACTTTGTACAGAGGGAATAATGCCCACATGTACTAGCAGGACGTGAAATTCATTAAAATTACGTAGTGTTTATGTACTAGGAAAATGAGTACCAAAGAATGACATGAAAATATTGAAAATTATTAATCTATCCTTAGACCTGACATCTGTCATCACAGAGGGCATTGTGTAATGTGAGGTAAATAAGTCCAATGGCCAAATGCAAATATGGGCTCAAAAAATATTGTGCCCTGAGCAAAGAGGGGTCCTTATAAAACACCATTTCAAAATACATGTAGAGGGCAAGGTAGAGTTGATGAGGCAGCCATAATCCTGGCTTCTCCTGACACTGAGTGATTTATTTTTCAAACTTAGTCCAGTAATGAAAGAAAAACTTCCCAGGATTCTTTGGTCCAAGTGAGAGCAGCAGGTAAATCTAAAAACCCCTCATTTCTTGGGCATACAAATTGATTTAACCTGCACCCCAGATCCAGGATGCAAAGCCCAGATTCCCTATCCCATCACTGCCCCTGACCAACATGCTTGGCCCCCCAAGTGTGCATTGAGCTGAATCTGTCTGTTTTGGGAAATCCATCATGGAAAATACTTCAACATCCACGTGAGCAGAGATGGGACTCTGTCCCTGGGGGCTGACAAAACTACTAAGCTGCAGTGGGATGCTCACTACTCTCTGGCCCAATGAATATTTAATTGGGCCATACAAAGTGGAAGAGTTCCATCAGAATCAGAAGTCCAAGAGGAGCTTCTATGGGACACTCCAGCTGTGCTGGCTCCAGCTGTCTGGCGGGAGGGATCCCTGAGGTGGGGGGGAGATGTTGATCAAGGCAGGGACCCACATCATTTGGTCAGATGCTTTAAATACCGAGCTGCTGGATGAAAAGGGGCACTGTCATCTTGCCCTTAGAGAAGACTAGACCTCTTTTGCTTATCTGAAGAATAAGTTTAGCTACCTGAGCCCTCAATGCAGCTAAGTGCCTCTGTGCAAACGAGGCCCTGAATGAGGCAGGCTCAAGTCGTATCCATCTTCTACTGGCCAGGCTGGGTAGATCCAGTGATGTGGTAGCTGTGAACCCTTCAGTCTGGCCTTTTTCTTAACCCAAAATGCCTAATTCAGAGCTGGGAAAAGCCCTTGGCAGGATGATATCTAGGAGGCAGTAGTTGCAGTGAAATTACCAAATGCCCTTTGGCTACTTTAGCCTAAGGTGCAGTGAAATTACCAAATGCCCTTTGGCTACTTTAGCCTAAGGAGGGAAAAAAAGGATATTTAGGGATGGCAAGATGTAGTCTGCACATTCTTAGCCAGCATCTGCAAGGAAATATGCATAATCTCAGAGGAAAGCTTTTCATTAATGTAAAATACAAGGTTGCTCCTGAGAAACTTTTTCTGAAGTGTGTTCAGACTATGCACTTCAAAGCATACTGGTGCTTCTGTGAGCCCTGGCTTCACAAGAAACTTTGCCACAAATACAAAGAAGGAGAAAATCTCCAAAGTAATGTTTGGAAATAAGGGGAAAGGCAGTTTGTTCCTTTTGCATGAATGCACCTGATTTTGACACAAGAAAGGAAACAGTAGACAGAAGAAGCTCAAAGCTCCCAGTTGCAGCTCTTTTACAGTAATAATAAAATATGGGGTTTAGCCAAAACTGTTTTCTCCATTAATTCAGTCTGCTGCTTTTTTGCTCATGACCTGCCCAGCTTGTATCCCAGAGCATCATTTGTACCTGTGCTTTAAAATGCCATAGTTACACCCCTCTCAAGCTGAGTACTAACAGTAGGTGGAGATACAGTCCAATTGTTCTGGTGTGTTTCCAAACAATCTGAAGCCAGTCTGACTTGCTATTCATTTTAATTAGGTCTTGCAATAAAAACTAACAGAACAGTGAAAACCATGAACAAAAATAAATGTATAGGTCATGCCTTTAGTTCCCTTTATGCAGTAATCAGCTTGTTTTGGCATCACAGGTGGAATACACAGACCTAAGTTTAATCTCTGCTGTTTGTTTTTCTCTCAAAATCCATGCCTTCTCCTCCTTCTTTCCCTCGGTTAAAGAAAATTATAATAAAAGGGAGGTGGTTCTGAGACTAATTCATGCATCAGAATACAAACTGATTTTAAAAAAAAAAATCTATCAGATTATTCAAGATTCCTACTTGGTACATCTTCTTTTTTAAAGGAAAGGCAATGTGAAATGCTGACATTATGTTAATTAAACTTTTACCATAGCTGGATTTGATCTCCCATCTATACTTCTACAAAGGTGAAACAAAATGGTGACTGTGTTTCTTTGCAGGTTTAAACTCTGGAAAATGAAGGTCACAACCAGTTTTTTGCCCATGCAGCTAAACTCACTTTGTTCCCCGGGCAGTAGGCAGTGAATAATGACAGTTCTAGAACTCATCATCATGTTTTTAAAGTGCTCCCAGACGTGCAAATCAGTAGGAAGAGCAGCATGCCACCTTTGGGAATGGTATCCCTGAAGAGTGTATGTCTATCCATTTTGATGGTACCTGCTGCCCAGCTCTTCAGATCTTTGCAGGTTTAGTATTTAAAAATTCAACTTTTATTTATATCCTTCTCACTCACAATCTGTCCAATCCATAGATATCAGGGAACAATAGTTTTGGAGATTTTTTAAATCAGAATTATGTCATAGTTGTGCTATGGCACTGTGTCTTCTTCAGAAGCCTCCAGAAATACACCACCAGGAAAACCAGCCAGCACTAGGCTGCAGGATGGCAGAAAGACTAATATTCATTGGGGTGCAGGGAAGTGCTTTTCTGGGAATAATCCTGTTTTCTGAAGGTATCTTCCATTTTGCTTTGTGCTTTTATGCTGTTTGCCATACACAGCATTTATCCTGTCCTCATTCTCATGAAATATCTGATGATAACACACAACCTGGTTTACCCCTAGATCTTCAGTTTCAGAAGGAAGCTCTAAATAGAAGTAAAGATATAATCTTTATATAGAAAGATGTAAGGGAAACAAAGGAATGAAGTCTCTTGGCATACAGAAGACTGGAGAATATCTTATGGAGATACCTGTAAATTCTGAAACTTATTTGCTCCTCTCAGTAGCTTCTCCCAATTCACGATTTCTTATTCCCATGGCAAATTGGTCAGACATGTTACCAAAGATTATACTGAGATGACAAAATGATAGTTAATGGAAAGCTATTAAATGAAAGGTTCTGTCTTTCATATAGTTAATTTTCAGAGGAAAACACCAGAACACCAGGAACCACAGTGAACTTTAGAGAAGGTGCAATTACCTCTCATGTGAAAGTCAAGTCACATATGTTTCATTGGTGTTTTTTCAACCTCTTGCAAGATAATTGCTACTGCTGGAAAATATCTGTCTTTCAGTGCTGCACATCATATTCATCCAACTTATAGGACTTCTTTCATTAATAGTTGCATTAAAATATCACCCCACTCATGTTCTAAAGCACCACTCAAACTTAGCAATTACTGAATTTTTAATTACATGATTTTGTTATTTCTTCACTGTCTTTAAGTTCTTTACTTATGCTTAGGAGAAAAATAAACTTTGAATGAAACTTTGAATGGATCTTGTGTGTAGATATTTCTATGTCTGCCTTTCATTTAAAGAAACTGAATTTTAAATGAACAAAGAAATTTCAAGAGACAACCACATCTCACCAACACCAGGCTTCTAGAAATTTAGGGAATGACTCACCATAATCCAAAATCCTAATAATGAAATACATTTCCCCCACAAATGTGTTGCATCATTTGGTAGCACATTTTGATAGCAAAACCCCACACTGCAACCTACCAGAGCTCTTTAGTGCCACTGCAAACCAGAAAGGAACCTGGTTTTCAGTGAATTCACTTGGTCCTGGTTGTCTGGTGGGGTTACCAATTTTCTAGCATTGAGTGTATTTATTTTATATATATGTATATATATATACACTATAGAGTACATAGATTTAGTACATACATATTTTTAAGGATTGAATGTATATATATCAAATAATGATAATTCNTTAGTACATATATATATTTTTAGGATTGAATGTATATATATCAAATAATGATAATTCATAGTGCTTCTCTCACATCAATGAAAACTTTGTTCACCTTACCTTTTGTCTCCACAGGAAAGTACCTTTATAATCACACCAAGATTTTATATCTTCTATATTTTATATATTTGAAACAGCATGAGCCACTCACAAATCCTTGAGTTCAGGGTTTTTTTATGGTCTGGAGTTGGTTTCCACTTGCACTCAGTTAAATTCAGCTAAACCAGAAAACATTTAGAAGAGTGTTCTGTGTTCAACACAAAGGTGTCATTAACTTGATTCCCTCAGCCTAGATTTGTGCAATGAGCCACAGAGGTTCAACTTTACTTTCTAGGGGATATCTTACAAAGCAGAGGCTGTGATTTTGCCTGGGCTCTGGTCCCACATAGAGGGCATTGAGCACCAAAACTGTCACTTTGGTGAGGATTTTTTCCCTCCTACATTTGTTTTGCTGATAGTAATTTCAGTGTGTTCTGCCACTGTGTGCCTACCTGTGCCTTGGGCTGTGGATTTATTTATAAATTGAAATATTTCAGACATGATAAACTACCTTTTAACAGTAATTGGAGCATATGGTGATGTTGAGTCTTAAGAGAAACAACTCTGTTGAAAAGATTTCAGTCTGCTACTGGCCATTGTAGATGAATTGTTGTGTAGCTCCACTGAGCCATTCTCTTTCACAGAGGTTTTTCTTGAGCAAGCAGCCATTTCTTTTCCTTTTTTTTTTTTTTTTTTTTGTTGTTGTTGTTGTTTTGTTTTGTTTT
>VXBB01022400.1:430104-466051 GCA_013399915.1 Illadopsis cleaveri | reverse complement strand
GTTGGTTAGTTGGTTAGTTGGTTGGTTGGTTGATTTTTAAAAGGGCTAGTGAATTATGTAGCTTTCCCTGGGAAGCAAAAAGGCTTGCAAAGACTTATTCCTCCCTGACATTTCAAATCTACATGGTTGTGGTTAAACATTTAATTACATGGTAACTTTTCTAATGAACCACCTTGCTTGAAAATGAACTCTAAAATGCTGTAGCAGCTATTTTATGACCAAATTCCCTGGTGAAGTATGTGTAACTTGCTGACTTTAGTGGAAGCAACATACATCTGAGGGCAAAATTTGTCTCATGGATTGACTGATTGTCAGCTGTTTGGTGCTACGTGCCAGCTATTCAGAGGCACTTAGCTCCCAGCAACTCTTGCAATGAGACCTCGGGCTGAATATTCACAGGCTTTTTGTGAATCTCACATACAATGTGTAAATAAAAATGGGCCTGAGTCCTTATGTTCAATGGAAAGTAATTTATTCTCCGGAGCAGTCCCAATGTGTATCCAGATCCTGTTGAGATGATTAATCACTTATTAACATGAGTAAGAGTTACAGATTACAGCATTCTGTTGACTATTTAAAAAATCATGAGGAACTATTCATATTGAAGTCAATGGGCAGAGGTTGGAGGAGCAGGAGGCACTCATTAGAAACATGGACTACACTGGGGTCCCTGGGAGCCTGTGTTTGTCAAGCTTGAAGTGTGATTTTTAAATTGCATCTTTGGTTTTGTGGGTGCCACTTTACACTTGCAACTACTCCTGCCCATCATTTTGAACTGAAAAGGTATGTCACTTTCACTCAGCTTTTTCTCGTGGGTGGTTAATCTCACACACAGAGGAAGAGTGCAATTCAGGAGTAAATCTAAGAAAGAATATTGTTTTCCAAGCAGACTGTCTTGTAAAAACTGGGGTTTTTTTCTCCATACTCCCCCGCTATAAGCAAGATATTAATATTTTCTTTCTTCAAGTTTGCAGTTTGGGAAATCATCCCAGGGTACTTGGAACTGGTTTTCAGCTGCATTTCAGGGCCACAGTTTCCCCCACGTTTCAAAAGGGGTCTGAGGAGTAAGAGAACCCATGACTGGGAAGCAAGGTTGTGTTCACCCCCACCGAGCACTGCTGATGCTCCTCAAGGCTGAGCCGAAATCCTGAGCTGCCTTCTTCAGATTTAGACTAAGGACAGTACCTGAGTACTGAGGTATGAGCTCCTTTATGAAATGTTTCTGCATAGATTGAACATGTTTAACAGCTTTTAGAATAGAACCTTTTAAATTACAGGCATCCCTCTATCAGTTCCGCCACCCAAACAGAATGGCATTTTTTGACGTTCTGGGCTCATAAATTAATTGACTTGCTTGATGGTGAATTATTTTTATTTTGGGATTTATAGAAAACCAGCACACATTGAGCATTAGTTTCATTTTGAGTCTAATCATCCTTCATTTATCAAATCTGGTGTCACTTTGTGTTGGTTGAGTCACACAGGTCTGTGGGCCAGATAGTTTTACTCTGGAAGCAGCTCAGACCAGAGAGGTTTTTTTCCACAGTAGAAGTAATTCACACACTCTTATGAACAATACCATTGGTAATCCAAGAAAAAAAAAAACAAACCTGTTCCTTATCTTGAACTAGCAATAATATAATCAAAGCTGTTGAACATGACATCTGGGAGCTTGAAAGTTTGGAGTTATCTGAAGAATGTGGTTGTTTATGCACACAAAATATAATGACAAAGGTAGATTGTATTCCATGACTTCAGGCTAAATACCTTGAACTGAGAAGCCATGTGACATTTGTATATCTTTTCATCATGTCATATGTGTATGTATATATATATATATTCATTGTAAGGAAATCCAGAGATCTACAGATCTCATGTCATACAACCACTGACAATAAATGTCATACCAGTCCCTTGTGAATATGGCTCAGTCTACACTGGAAATAAAAGCCAAAGATTTTGAAAATCAAAAGAGAATCATGTGATTGTTAGAAAAGTTAAATAAGCCCATTCCACGCATACAGTGGGGGAGAAAGGTGTATAGATCTGGGCAACAGCTGAGCATATTATTTCAGAGTTTAATCATGACAAAAGAGGCCATCATGAAACCTCAGAGACCTAACTTCAAAACAAAATTATTAATGGCCAAGAGGGTAAAAAGGCTCTAGTCAAATTTGGAATCCAGTTCTAAATAGGATCTCCACTTCAAGAATGAATAATAGATGGAGTCCAACTGTTATGTGGTTGAGCACAAATTAGTGATTCATTGATTGTAATCAAAAGCAGCTGCTTGTAATCAAAGCATAGGTTTTGATAGGTCATCAAATGATATGCTAATTTTCTATGTATATAAAGAGCAGAGATGGAGCTTTTCATGAAAGGTCTTGACAAGGCAAAATATAGATTTTGTGAGAAGTTTACCTTGGTGTTTTTCTTCTTACCTGTCCTTTTTCTCAGTCAGTATTTTCGGATTCCATAATTGGTTTGAGTTTTGCAGCAGCTTATTGGTCACCACTGCTTTGATGCAGCACAGCACAATAATGCATTTATAGGAGGAAAGCAGGTCTTAGTCCTTCCTTTTATCATGATTCACACAATGAGTACTCCTTCCTACGGACATAAGTTTGTGAGTCCAAATCTTGCTAAGTGCTTAGGCAGATATTTTCAAATTCACCTGTTCTAATTTAAAAGACTTCAGTAAATGGCAACCATTAGCCAGTAATAATTAGTGCATGAGAATTACAGCTATCTAGAAACTGAAAATCAGGTAACTATTTAAAGTCTTAAATTTATACACACATTTGGAAATACCTCAGGTCTCATAGTCCTGAAGTTAACTGGGACAAAGCTCCATGCAACATTAGTTTCCCATATATTTAATCACGAAACATCTTTGAAGTCCAAAATCTCCTTGACTTACCTTCTTTTTCAAAAGAGACATTATTTTGCTTGTTCACAGCTAGAAAGGATTGCCAGTGTCAGGTAGGTGTGTGGCTATCTCCTTTCTTGCTCTCCAGCACCCTTTTGAGCCAGGAGGTCAATCTCTGCGTTTGAGCTCCAGCTGTGGAACTGAAACAGAGGAGGTTGGCAGGCCAAAAAAGACAGTTGCAATTCCCTAGCATGAATTCAAAACACAATAGCCAATTCAATGGAAATTAGGCCAAGCTCAGTGTTCCTCTGAAGGAGATCGTCCCTTTTTACCATATGTTTCATTTGCCATTGATCTTGGTGTTTGCAATCTGTAGTTATTGTTCGCTCCCTAGCTGCTTTCAGGTGCTCAAGAGGAGTTTTCCATATCAATACAGCAAGATTTTTCCATTTCAATGCAGGCAGAAAATGACTTTTTTTAGCCTCAAACCTTGATCCTACAAACCATTCCTTATGTCATTTCCAGACAGTCTTTCTGTGGTTGCTATTTAAATTGATTTGCAATCTAAAACTACTACACCTCTGTCACAAAACTGTCAATCTCAGCTAGTGACCAGTGGATAAGTATTGGATTAATATGAAGATGATGACAAACAGACAGGTCTCAGACATTCTCCGGCCTTTCAGACAGGTTAATAAAGTATGCTACTTGTAGAAGCATTGACAACCTGGCACAATTTTTTTATAACTGCTGTAGTTTTGACATTGGGAATTCTTTTATTGAAGTGTTTCTGGTATCAAGACATGGCTGCAACAGGAGGAGTAAGGAGAGAATCCCAGCACTCTTGCACTGGCGGGTAACTACATGATGCATGTCTGTCCTCTGAGACCAGATTTGCAGAATTAGGAGTTGAAACTTCCTCAAGAGGGAGGTTCTGCCCTTCTTATTGTGGGATTTCACATCCAGGATGTTGAAAGACCTGTCCTGTAATCATGAAGGGGATCAGTGACTCAGGTATTGGTACTGTCATGTGAGGATGAGAGCAGCATCTCACATCACCTACAGGGATCCACTGTCCCTTTCCAGCTCCTCTGTGGAGGAATATCAGCATGTCTTATTTGTGGGTAAACAGCTCTCTGGTTCTCTGGCTAATCCCAGTAATATAATGAGCATTTCTACCTTATCCTCGGTTTCCCCCTGAAATGGTACCAGTCTTGGAACCATTTTCACTCATTAATTTGTGCTTATAAAGCAAACACAGTCCAGATTATGCCATGGTTTCTGAGTGGAAATCATAGCAAAACAGAGGATTCTTTTCTCACTAATCATGGATTTTGTGAGTAAGATAGAGCATGTGGACAAAAACAGAGAAAAATTACCACAGACTGGGTGAGGTGATTTTTTTTTCATTTTCTCTTTTAAAAACGGGAAATACTTTTCTTCAATGAGACAATTTAAGGTGTCTTGTAACTAAATTGTGAATGTATTAAAATAATCCCCTCATTTATATAATTTCTGAATTTTGTCTAAAATATTTATAAATTTAGATGTACAGAAAACATTAATGTCACAAAAATAAATAAAATCTCAAAGAACTAATTGTCTCTTTCTTTTTGCTGAGCATAAAGAAATGCTCAGTCTTTATCAGGAATATGGCATTATCTGAAGGACATTTGTTTGTTTACATTGCTTCTAAGACCTTAGAAATATCAGTATACAACTGATACTTTATTTTTGGAATGGGTGTTGTGTGAGTATTTTAGTTTTGGACAGTATGAGTGGACACAGTTTTGATTTAATTTAATATTTATTTTCAAAAATAAGCCAGTAAACACATGAAAATATTTTTTCATTATAGTTTTCCAAAGTAGAAAAATGTTCAATGTAGTTGTTCTCTCTTCTTAAACTCATCCTCCCAATGTTTTTCACTTTTTACTCTCACACAGCAAGTTAGGGGCCTGATTGTCTAGCTGGGAAAATTAGGTGGTCTAGTTCCTTCAATCCTATCCTTCAGAGGTTAATATATAGGAAATGGAGCCACCATTTAGTCAAAAATTTTAAAAGTGTTTTTACAAATAAAAAAAATTAATTTTGCTAATCCAGAGTCCAGAGGACAGGCTAAGTGTGGCAGAGGGATGGAGAGAGAGGATGAAGCCCGTGCTTCTGAGATGTGAGAAACAAATCTGGACACAGTGGAAATACAAAGTGTCCTCCAACCTTCACCTCAACACGAGTCACATACTAAATTTTCCCTTTCTTAGCCGGGATGGCCTATGCTGTGCCATGGTCAAAGTGGGCAGAAGAACCAAAGTCCTTTGATTATGTCTAGCAGTGGTTGACTTTGCCTGTAGGACAAAAATGTACTCCCTATGAAGGAGAAATAAGAAGCATAAATTTAATTTCAAAATAACATTATCTTTCTTTCTTACAAAGGTCTTCGTTGGGGAAAAAAAAAAAAAAAGAAAGTAAGAAAATAAGATAAATTATACCATCCCTCTTATTTTTCCAGCCTCAGCCTCAAGCCGTTATAATTGCTGGAGCGAAGGTAAACAGCCAGCCAAACCAAGCCAGGCATTTGGCTCCCTGTTCTGCTGACTGATGTATTGTTATTTGAAGTGCTGCATACCTCATTATCTGCAGTTAATAAAGTAGTATTATGGGCAGATCTGCAGTGCTCTCAGATCTATGGTGCGGGTTAGAAAGTGGACTAGCACTTAAAGGTTGTGAAGCAGAGAAAATGATCTGCGAAATTCACAGTGAATAACAATGCACATCTTCCATCATTGTGTTGCCCCCCTGTTTTCTGCTTTTAACCACAGCCAAAACAGCCCATTCTCCTTTTTTTTCCTCTACACATATTCACCTTGGTATATTTCTTCATCCAGTTTTGGGATTGTATTCAAATACTCACACTGGGACCACAAGGCTGTGGTATCATTTTCTAGGTGAAAATGTCTTTGCAATAAACAGGGAAGGTAAGATTTGCACCTAACTTCAAAGAAGGAGTAAAACATTTTTTATCAAACTGGAATTTGATAAAAAGTATGCTACAGGACATGACCTTTCTTTAGGTGTTAGAGGAATCAAAACTTTAATGATTTTCACACAAGATTTCAAGTAAAGGGATTTCATTAAAAGTTTGCAATACAAATTTCAGAGCTTTCCACATCTTAAAAAAAATGGTTTAAAAGAGTAGAACAAACAAATAAGCCCAACAGAACTTTAGTTCATAGGATCCCATGTCTACTGCTGCTGTGGTCAGAAGACCAATAAAATAACATGGTCGAGCGTGCTGGAAGATTTATATCCCTCCTTGGCCACGTCACTTATAAACTTTCCTCTCTGTCTGTTCTATGCTTTTACACCTTCTGCACTCACGGAGGTGTGGAGTGGCACTGGGACTGTCCAACAGCAGATGTCAGCAGCACTGAGATGCTCACAAGCTGTCTCCAGGCAGCACAGTGACACTCAGGCTTTGACATCCTCTCTACCAGGCTCATCAGGGCTCATCAGCACAGCAGATGAGGGGACCTTTGCCTCCATTTTCACTCCAGCCCCTCTGAGTGGGACATTTGCCCCTCCCACACATCCTGCACACTCACTGAGTGGTAAGATACAGCAAGTCTAGACATTTTCAGACTTTGGACCACCAAAATATGTCTCAAAGAAGCAAGTTCATAGATGTAATCCAAATAATGGTTTGTAGCCCACCAAAAATGTTTTAGGGCATCCAGGTCATAAAGTTTGAAGCCACCAGCTGGGTACAGAAGCTTTAAATGGACAAAAGGGATACTAGAAGAAAAGAGGAGGATTTGTGAAACAAATTCATAAAAAAGCTCTCAGCCATTCCTTTATTTACAGAGTATGAGCTTTAGCTAGCTATCTTGCTTCTTGTTTGTCCTACAGGCCTTTTTTATGGAGGAAAAAAAAATGGGTGAGGCATAGGCAATCAATTAAACAGAACTAAATTAAAGTTGTTGACAAAAAATCATAATGTGCATTTGATTATTCAGCTTCGATGAAACAAATATTTCAGACAGCATTCAAGCTTCCATTGTTTTTATGGCCAGTATGTTTGCTGTCATGAACTCAATCACAGCACAATAGGAGGTGAGACTAAATGGTTTGACACATAACAAGTAATCATGATAAAAGAATTGACACTCAATGCAGTGCAGAGGCTGTTACATTTTTAAATGCAAAGTTAATTTCGAGATTGATTGAAGTCTTCTGCCTTTCTTCTAGCGATGGAATTAGCATATTATTGTGGGCCTTCTGCGGCTCTTTGTCTGGTGTGTGGCATCTGCAGTGAGTTCAGTAGTGTTTAAAAATGCATTTAGATTTGAGCTTTAGAATAACCTTTGTGAGTACTTTTCCCCCTTGAAACTTCACAGTGAATTTGATATGGGAGACGGAGGAGGAAAAGGAGGAGGAGTTGGCATTAGAGCTTCACAGGATACTGAAGGACCCTGTTTACCCCGAGCCCAGGTAAATTGCTGGAGATTTAGCACACAGCTCATACCATTTGTCTGAGCATGACCTTGAGAGGACACCTTCTTTCTGGTTTGAGGGGGGTAATTTTGTTTCATGCACTTGTCAATCTTGCAGCTATTTTTCCAAAAGCAAGCAAGCGTGCAGAAAGAAATGTGTGACAGCACTGAGAGGTGGCCCTCCAAAGTGTAAGGGTTGATTATTAATTAAGCTGAAACTGCATCCAAAGCTGCAATGCTACAGTACGAATTTATTTCTGTTGTTTTTTGGGGGGGTTGAGTGTGCTGGTCTAGCACGGTTCAGATCTTGCACACAGGATTATTTGCAAACAAAAGCAATCATCTGTATGTGACACTCCAAACTGTGTTTGCAAGTCCTCTTGCTAAAGGCAGTGATGAATCCATGCTTCCATGAGGGCTCTGCTGGAACAGATCTGTGCTAATCAAGATGATTTTTTGGCTCTTGGGTAATTCCTATGGTCTTAACTAAATCAGACTTTAGGGCACTTCTAATTGCTTCCCTAGCACTGATTTATAGCTGCAAATGGAAGTGGTCTGCTCTAAGTCCTCTGTTGAATATCAACAGGTTGTGAAGTGTTTGTATGTGAGAGGGAGGTGGCATTGTCTGGGTGGTTGGTGCTGGCAGGAGATTAGCTGGAGGCTGCAGGGGCACAGCAACAAGAGAAGTCCCCGTCATTGTCCTTGGTATGCAAATGCTCTTGTTCATTACCTGAACTCTAGCATTGCAATTAAAAATAAGAAGAAAGAGACTGGCAATAAATAGTGCAATGTCTGAAATTGTGAGTTACAATACACCCTAAATCTGCTAACCCATATTAATGAAAACTCAGATTAGCCAAAATCTGCTAATGTTTATTCATGCTGGGAGAACAATTTCTCTGCATTTCAATAGTTTTCCCAAATTGGATATATTTCCTTGTGCTCCAATTGGACTATAACAGAGCTACATGCAGAATGAAGATCTTAGAACTTCAATGATGTGACCAACAGGAGTTATTCTTTAAGATCTGTTCAGCTTAATTTTACCACAAGTCCTGAGAAACATTCACTGGGAAGCTGGGAATTGAGCACAGGGAAGGCTCATGGCAGATTAGGAAACCACCAGATCTTTTTGCAAGGAGTGCTTCTGTTGGTAATTAAGATTTTTGTTGGAGTGATGCACAGTCAGATGTTCTTCACATGACTTCCAGTTTGCCAGGAAGGCAGGACATGGATGTGGACATTTACTGTGGGACAAGTGCACAGCAGCCTGGAGTGTTGGGAAGTGACCTGAGGTCCCAGCCAGGCACAGGTTTGTTTTACCCAAACCTAATGATAATAAAAAATAAAATAAATGCTGTTATAAAACAGTTAGAATTTTACTTTCCAAACTTAGTAAAAAAAATGTAGAATTAATACTTAGGTTTATGCACCACATGTGGTACACTTCACGAGACTAGTCAAACATTTTCCTTTTAAATTGTTTTACAGAATGGTTTTAAAAGCTTTCTAATGGAAGACAATTTCAAAAAATTATTTGAATTCAAGCTTTTTTAAAAAATAAACTTTGGAATTTTGAGATGCACGCTTGGGTATGTTTGCATAACTGCATGAATATTTTTTTCTGAAATTTTAGAATAATCTAGAACTTAAAAACAACAGCGATGAATCATTGTACCTTATTTAAATGAAGTGTTTACTGTGATTCAAATAATTTATTAAAATTTGCTCTAGGGCAAAATGCAGGTTATTGTGTTTGAATTAATGAATACAATTTGGTTTTTGAAACCCCTGAATTTTTCACCAGGCAAAAAAAAGACTGTTTCCAGCTCAGTTCTGCTGGTTTGTGTGTCATGTAGTGAAGAATCAAGTACTGAAAAGAGTTAAAGCAATTTAGGGCTCTATCTTCTTTCTCACTAATGGCATCTTCACTGCAAATCAAGCCTGAACACCATGTGAGTCACCACACTCCTAAATTTTCTTTAGAAATTCAGTAATGCTGAAGTGAAACCTGTAACTTTCTAACAACTTTAATGGGAGTAGTATTTCAACTCAACTAACCAGGCCAGTGAAGCATTGTTGTAATCACTATCTTATGCATAGTTCAGTAGTAATAATCTCAATTACATATAGATAACTCTTTTGTATTCATAAAGACAGCTCTAAGTCTTCAAAGACTGGCAATCTGTATTTACTAGTTTGAAGCTGCTTTAATTTTATCTTATGCATTTGAATTATTTTTATACAATTATCTCTACCTATAAAAACTCCTTTCTCTGTTCATTGAACAGCAATATGCTTTCATTTGAAAAGTCTTAGCATTTCAGATTAAAATAGATTCATTAATTACTCTTTTCCCCCAAATTAATTTAATTTACCTCCCTCTATATAGGCCTCTGTCTTTATTTTATCACTTGGATTTAATTCTAGGGAATAAATAAAACCAAAATATTCAAGACATTTAATGCACAGGGAGAAATGGCAGCACTGTCTACCATTGCAATTACTTAAAATGCCCAGATTGGAAGGGACCTGGAAAGATTATCTGGTCTATCCTTCCATTGGAAAGGGAACCCTGATAAGATTATCCGACCCCCTGTCCAACCACATATTGAAAACCCGTACTGATGGAGACTCCACCATGTCCCCGTGGAGGTTGTTCCAGTTAATGATTGTTCTTACTGTAAACAATTCCTTTCTTATATTGACACAAAACCTTTCTCCCTGGAACTTGTACCCACATGGCCTTTGTGAAGAGAGACTCCATCTTCTTTCTTTCTGCCCCATAAGTGCTGGAATACTGGGACAAGGTGCTCCCTGAGCCTTCTCCAGGCACAAAAGGACGATCTCCTTAAATTTTTCCATGTGAGGCAGGCTCTCCAGCCCTTTGATGACCTTTGTGATCCTCTTTTGGGCTGTCTCCAGTATATCTGTGTCTTTCTTGAATTGTGGTTTCAGAAGTGGGCTGTGCTCTAGGTGCAGAGTGGGATGGTCACAGCTCTTGTCCCTGTTAGTGTTGCCCTGTGGATGCAGCTCAGGATCTGCTTTGCCTTTGTTGCTGCAGAGGTGCCCTGCTGACTCCTGGCTGGGCTGTGACCCACCAGGATCTCCAGCCCCCTTCAGCAAGGCTGCTCCCCAGCCCCAGAACCTGGTGTCTGCTGGGCTCATTGGCTATGTTACCCCAAGTGCAGGACTTTGCACTTGCCTTTGTTAAACTTCGTGTTGTCCCTCACCCACTCTCCTGGCCCTGTCCAGGGCTGTCTGTAAGGTGGGTCACCCTTCTGCCATGTCCATCTCACCACCTGGGTTTGTGTCACCAGCAAAATTGGTGCTTTCAATCCCTCCAGACAGTTTACTTAGGAAGATGTAGAACAGCATGGGGCCCAGTATCAGTCCCAAGAGACCCCTTTTGGGACCAGCTGACACTTTCCAAGAATGCAATTAATTGAGTAGGTTACAGAAGAGTTACCACAACTGAGCAAACCAAAAGCATGCTCAGTTACTTCACAGCAGTCATTTCCTCAAGTATTTTGACTTCATGGGTAATGCAGGCTACCTTCCCTCACTTTATCCCCAAGGCTTAGTGGAAAAGCTACATAGTGAAGATAAAATATTCAGCAGTTGCTCATTCAGAGAGCACCAGCTGAGGACTTTGTGCAAAAGGGGTCTGTGATCATGTAATTAACAACAGGAGCAAAATACATATTTATGAGCTAGATGGATTTTGGTGTTTCCTAAATTTTGAGCACTTGTCACTGTAATCTTAATATTTAAAACATTTCTTCTGTGTGTGTAGCATGTCAGTCAGTGTGGGCAACAGAAGGCATTGACTGGCTCCCAGACCTGCTGCTTCTAAGAGCCTACCTGGCTTTTGGGCACCAGGTTACAACCCAAACTGCCTTTTTGTCTCTCCAGCAGAAGAGTCAGTCCATGAGGACTGTGCTTCCTGACAGAAGGCAGGGGGAAGAGTTTTATGGATTTTTTTACTCCATGACCCAACTCACAGAAAGAATTTTGTATCTTCCTACTCTCATGCAAGTTATCTTACAGATGTAGATGATGTTAAGAATTCAGAAATCAGAATTGAAAGGGACTACCTAAAACATTTAAAAAGGAAATTTGGGGTGGCTGTTACCAGAGTTATTTTAGTTACTAAATTGAATGGCTTTAAATATCCAATAAATATCACCTCAGATCTTAATCACTCCAGCTCGCTTTATTTAAGCTTGCACATTCTCTGCACAGTGGTTATTTTGGTTGTAGTAAAGGCAAAGTACTAGAAACAGAAAAAACATGCAAATAAAATTCCTGCACATCCTTCAGAAACTGTCTGTGCAGCCTGTAATTTCTAGGGCAAAGGTTTGATGTCTGATACTTCAAGTGAAGTTTGAAACCAAAACAAACCCTGGCTCCTGTGGAGAAGAAAATGTGTCGAGGAAGTTTGTCCTTTTTAATCAGAGCACCTAAGAAAAAGTGTTAGATCTAAAATATAAAGGTTTTGTCAGAACAGGCTTCCATAAAAATTCAAGAAAGAGAGTTTTTCCTGCATTTTTTTAATAAGATTACATAGAAAAATAAGATTTTCAAGGTGTCTCTCTCAATGTTACCATCCTGGAAAGAGCTGTAAGGAGATTAACTGTTTAACTGAAGAGAAATGCAGAATCACAATACATATCCACATAAATATTTTTAAAGTATTCTTATAAAAATAGTTTGTTGATAAATAATTTTATATGCATTTTCACTTAGAAACAGGGCCTGTCCTAGTTTCTGTGGTTGATATGGCACTTTCAGTATCTCCATTCCTCTGTAAAACTGTAGAAAAGAGATTAATGAAAAATTGGCAATAATTGCTAGAGGTGGTCCTCCAAACAGAGCACCCAAAATCAACTTCCTCTTGTGTCACTGGTTTATGGTCTTGAAATAAACATTTCAAGGGCTTTTTTCAGAGGATTAAATGTTTTTAAGCAAGGACAATTTCAAGGTAAAATCTTATAAAATATATTAGAACTTTCCCATGTACATGTGCTAGTGAGTGTGTATACATGAGTATAAATACATATAAAAAGCCTTCTGGGAAGATAACATTTCATTAACACTCTTAAATCCTAGTGAGATGAACACATGCTAGTGTTACAAATTTATCTAAAGGAGAAATTTGTATTATTGTGACAACCTCCACCAAAGGAAGTATTCAGGTCAGAGGAAATAGGCAGTTACAGTGAGCTTTTCCATCAGATTCACTAAGTGTCAGGTATGGCTGTGCCTAAGACAATATCATGTATTTGTAGAAGTTTGGATCACATATGACATTGTATAGAAACATGGGGGAGGGAGGGAGGAAGAAAAAATAATTATTACCTGTGTATGAATGTTTAGTTTCAATCTTTCAGCTTCCTTGAACTCATGGCTGCTGAGAGTTAGTAATTTTGTCAGCAGCTTCATTATTTTATGCCTAAAGGTAGGCAATTATATTTTGTATTTGAGTTTCAAATATCCTCTGAAAATCAAGTGATTTATTTAAGTGCTTTGCTGTGAATTTAGCCCAGTTCTGTTACTCAGGCTGTAATATATTGGCTAGTATTCTTCAAAAGTTTGTCTCAGAATTAATAGGCATATGCAAACAGGCATATTTTGATCTGTTCAGGTTTTGTGTTCCTGCTTCTTTTGATAGGTACTCAAACACCACATACAACTTTTGTCCATCTCCTTCTCCACAGGACTATATTTATAAATGGTTTCACCTTTAATATGGCCCTGCTTTCCTATTTGAGAGAACAGAAATGACTTATCATCCTGGTAGCAGATCCCTATTTTGTCTGCTTCCCATAATCCATCAGGAGAGGGTTAAGAAAAGGACCAGTTATCTCATAGCAGTCAAACTCTTTGTACATCATTGAGTTTTACATTGAACATTTCTGTGTGCTGTCAGCTGCAGAGAAAGAAGATTACACTGTGTGTCTGCTACATGAATACCCTGTAAATACTGCTTTCAAAAGGCAGATTTCTAATCAGCTATAAAATAAACAGAAACTGCTGGTCATTTTAGCATTCAAATAGCCAAATTTGATTGCTTTAATGCACAACAGCAATTTACTTCATGTATTAACATAAAGCTAATAACACAACTCCCAAAATATCCAAAGGAGTAAAACAAACCCTACAAATGAGAAAAGTTATGAAAATCTTCAAAAGCCATTCTTCATACAGAGCTGCTCACCAGCATTTAAAGTGCAAACAGTTCTTTTTTTGCATCTGTGAATGGTTTTGAATCACTGACCCCCAGGCTGGGGATTCAAACAGTAACCATTCTTGAATGTATGTTGTCACCCAAAGCAAGTTTGTATACAGGAATACATGAGGCTCTAGTACATTCCAGAGGAGAAAAAAATCTCAATTAGAGGGGTGGAGGTTTCTTGTAGGATGCTCTTGTATCTTTTGAGAAATGACAGGCATCTTTATGAAGTGATGCAACACTCACGGAGTCACAGCAAATGTGCAGATTGCTCATTCTGCTGCTGGTGGGGATTGTAATAGTATAGCCTGCATGGGGCTTTGTTTTCACAGCCAGACACAGAAACAAATTCAAACTTCATAATTAGGGCATAACCCAAATCCCAGGCTCTTAAAAAGCTCTATTTAACTCTGCTGTTTATTATGTTTCCCCAAGGACTCAATACTGATCGATAGCTGGAATTTGGATGCTGGCCATAGGGGGCTTTTACAAATAATGGCCCTTGTAAAGTCCATAGTGCAGGAAACAACCTTAGTACCACAGATCTTCACTTAAGTGTTTCCTACATTTAGAATGTGCCCCTTTCTTGTGGCACGTAAGTATTATGATTTAAAAAATGGTGTAGACCCTTAATAAGGGGCTGGACTGTTTTAAATGTCAGAGAGAAAATATCAGCTTTTATATAGAGCGATCAGGTTTGGTAAGTGAAATGATATAGCAGAGAGACAGCCATCATGATGGGTTTATGCCATCTCTAATTCAAAGAAAATTCTGCACATCAGTAGTTATTCTTTGACAGTTTTTTTGTTATTTCTTCAGTTTTCATTTCAATGCAGGGAGAGTCTTCAAATTTTTAAGATATATTGGTTGCCTTCCATTTCTTATGCAACACTGGAAGCATCACAAGGGTCTGCTTACAAATGGGAATGCTGTCCTGCCTAATGAATGCAATGCTCTCTTTTGGGGATTTTGTTACTCTGTTACTGGCCTGCTTGCAACCACATGACAAGGATGCTGCTGCATCCTTGGTGAAAACAATAGGTCTAGGACAGTGTCTTTAAATTAAATGGGTGAAAAATGCAGCTTAGTTATTGTGGTTTAAATTCTGATCCACGTTCTTTAAAGAATGAAAATTGCAAAGGCTAGTGACTCTGAAGAAAAATGGTATTTTTCTCAGGTATGCAGTTTCTCCTGCTGCTGCCAATTAGAATTCTACATGTAGTTTCAAAATTGTACTTGAAATCTTGGGCATGGCATTTTATTCCAGCTTAGCCTATAAGGAAAAAAAATGGCTTTGAACTCTTAACCAGGACATTTTAAGAGGGAAAGAAAGAAAAAAATTCTTTCATTCTTGATATCTGGCGTCCTTTATTTTTTGTCTGAGCTTTGAATTACTGTTGTTGGGTTGGGTTTTTTTATTTCTCTTTTAATGAAAGAGTGTTGTGGGGGGAAAAAAGGGAGTCCTTTCTAGTACATGACATAAAAGAAATAATAAGTGAAACAGAATATAGCTGGAAGAAATGAAAACTCTTTTAGTCTTAGATTTCTCTGGCTTCAGCTTTCCATCAGGGCAAGTCTCTAGCTTAGCCTGGGCAATGGCACTCACATTAGAATTTGCTTTTCCTAAATCCATTTGTGAAAACACTTGTTTCATCAACTGGTGTAGAATTAAACTACACATTTTTCTTCTACATCTATTAATTATTTTTTTTTTCTTCTAGAGCTATTGTTAAAGACTGAGGTCTTAGATTTGCCAGTCAGGCCTTCCCTCAGACAAAGACGAACACTGACTGGATCCAACCAAGATCAGGGGTTTCATGTGAAAATAATTTACAATTTACACACATTTACAATTATTGTTTCTTTTCGGGTTAATAAAAACCCATCGCTTTTAAATAAACCTCTGATCCTGGGACTGACTACAATGTATGCTGGCTCCAGGCTTGGAGCCAACTGCAGGTCTGGAGCCTTGTTTTGTGTTTTCAAAACAGTAAGCATCCCATTCTCCACAGTAGCATATAGGAACTCTGGCTCCTCGGCTTTGGTCTGTTCAACCACAGATAAGCAAGTCTTTCCAACTTAAACTAATAAGAACTTGAATTGTTGCCAAAAGATGTGTTAAAAGTACAATAGCAAGTCTAAAAATCAAAATACATCATTCATTCCCACTGGAATGGATTCCTGATGCTCAAAGGCTTCATTTCAATCCCAAAGCAAATACGAGCAACTTTGAATAGCTGTGTACCATCTTTTGAAGTTATTTTTATTTTAAAAAAGGAAGGAAACTTTTCTTACTATGCTGTATCCTCAAATCTTATTAATCAATAAAGCCTTAAAGTGGCAAGTCAGTCACATCCTCCCGCTAGGGTAAATGATGGTTTAAACCCCTTCTAAAAATTGCTTTATTTTTTCCTCTCTTCTCCATCATAACATTTGTTTTGTTACAGGCTGCAAATGTGCTTTTCTGACTGCACTTTGTCACCCACAGATTCCAGTGCACAGTGGGTGGAGAGCTGGGGATTTGTGTTCTGTTTTCATGCAGAGCTCTGCATTAAAAAATGTGCTGCTGCTGTTGTATGGTGAGCGGAACATCTTACCCAAACAAATAAATGAAAGTCTTTCCAATCTAAATAAAACTAAATAAACTGACTTGATTACTTTCTATTCAGAAAATAAGAATACAAAGAAAAAGAAGGGGAAAAAAGGCAAAAAGCATAAATATCTGGTGATACCTATGCATGTACATTTGGTTATGGTTCCATTTATCATAACTAAAGTCTTGTGTTTTAATGAGGAGACAAGAGGCATCAATTGTGCCCCTTGTTATTAGTTCAACTTTTCATTATGACTAATTCTGACCTGTATAATGAAATCAGATTATGTGTGAAAAATGAAGCAGTGCTGTACTGAAATGCAGAGTGAAGGTCAAATGTGGATTTGTAGCTGTGGGAGACAACTGTAGCTGTGAGAGACAACTCTTTTTCAAATAGACTGAGCAAAACATTTCTGATTCTGAAATACAATTCAAGAGGGAGAAAAAAGGAACAAGGAAAGAGAGGTATGGCTTGAACACCCAAAATGAGAAGGAACTGAAAAATGCCATTTCCTAAGACAACCTATGACAGAGAACTTGATTCCAGTCACTAACTCTTCTTCTATTTTGTTTTGTGTACACAGGGAATTACAATACTCATCAAGGGTCTGGGTCAGGCCCCTAGTGTTGTGAATGAAAACACTTCCACTGCCTGTAGTGGTAGCTCATCATTCAGGGCTTCCAGAGGTTCATGCTTATTTATAAGCAGATTGTTCCTGGATTCATTTGTATTATTTAGAGGTGAAAAATGTCACACTGATGCTTTGGAAATGAAATTATATGACAATATTTGCTCTGCATTTAAATGTTTAAATTCTATGTGGCGCACTTTAAGTGAAACACAGACATTCTGAGAATGATTATGGCATTAATCAAATGCCCTCCATATGATTGGTATGGATTTAATACATCTAAAACAAAGTTTTAAGAGTTTGCTTTTTCTTTCTTTTCAAAATTTTCATTGCAAACGGGCAAGAAACATTGAAAAAACCTCTGATTTTAATATTGCTGAATGCAATTGAAAAGAGCAGTCAATAAAGAACAAAATGTATTTCTAAATAACTATTTAAGGATGAAAATATGCAAAATGTTACCAAGAATTATCTAGCTTGCTGTAGCAAATAGTCACCCTCTGGGAAATTGATACTTCTATTCAAAAAACCCACAAAATGCACCCTCAACAAAGACTACAGGTCTGTTCAAATTTGAAGAAAAGAATTATGTAGCCCAGAAATAATTCCAAAAGGATGGAACAAGCAATACTTGAACTGAAGGCTCTGGGTCTGGGAATATGTATCCTGCAGACCAGGAGGAACAAGGCCTCAGATACAAATCTAGGTCCTGCTTTGTCCTTTGTTTGTAAACCCAGGAAAGGTCAATTCCCATTTTGAGCTTTGAAAGAGCAAAATAACTCATATCCCTCTGCCAGCCAAAGTTTTGCTTGAATCCACCTGCTATGCCCCCAGCTGCCTTCATTTTGGAAAGGTTTGTAGGGCTGCCTCCCTTCTGCCAAGAGCAACTCATTACAGGCTTATGTTGGGATACCTCAGTATCAGTGGGAGAAGAAATCCCACAAAAGGTTGAAGTTTCATCTATTTTCCGTCAAAGTTAGAAAAATATGACTCTTAGAAGGGGGTGTCAATTCTGGTAAGTCATCAATGAATGAAGTGGGGGTTTTTTGCCGGTGTTGATGTGTCAATTTATTTCATATTTTCAACAGACTGCCTTAACTGCTTCCCTTGCACTTTAACAAACTCATCTTTTTCCATTCATTAGTAGTTTATTACATTTTGCAGAAGCAGGTATGAGAGTACAAGATGATTTCCTATTTAGTGGTGTGTGTTGTTAAACCAATGCTGACTTTCAGGGAGGAATTAGTTTTTGTCTCTCCAGCTGGAATATTAGTTTAAGTTGTGAGGGACTTTGAAATCTTTTAGATGACATGAAATGTATAAGAGTGAGTTTTATTATGTAGATAAGAAGAATAGATCCTAAAAATGCTTTCACACAATCCCCCACAACTTCATGTGTTAATATGAGAAACTTGTAAATTGTCAGCACTAACAAAATAATTTGCTGAGCTGCCTCTTTGGGACAGTTATGCATTACTGAGATAATAATTTTTGGTCTATAAATACAATTCTATGTAAAGAAATATCTATGTCACTAGCTATCGCTGCAGCAGTGACATCTCTTTATTGAAATTCTGGGTTTAAAAAGGTGTTCCTGTTTTTAATCTGAAATAGGATCAAAATAAAAAAATGCAATAGGGAAATGATTGCTACTCTTGATCATGTTTCTGTCCCCAGAGTAAATCAAAACACAGTTTCCTAGGGAAAGATGAATATCATGGATTTGAGGGTATTGGGAGCTTTGCCATTTTTTTAATTAAAGTATAGGGAGTCACACTTAAACTTTAGGAAACAGTGGAAGAAGAGGATCCATTCCACACCTTACACCTTTTCATGGAGGAATGCTGGTTTCCAGCAAAGAGTTTGCTAATGCAAAATCTTGCCTTCCCCTGATCTGAGCTTGTCAGCTTGGTCTGAAATGGAAGACTCTTTATCAGGACATCTGATTAATTGTGTATCATAATGTCTGAGGCAGCTGTAGACTTCAGATAGCTGTCACTTATCCAAGTTTATCCAAAACTGAATAGCAACTCCTCTGGCAACTAATCCTTTATTATATTAGCTCAAAATGAAACACTGCTGAAGAAAGGATCTGAAATTAGTCTCACTCTGGCAAAGGTGTAATTAGCTGGTTTATTTGTTTGCAGGCTATCTGTGTTGTGTTGTCTGCTTTGCTAAAAAGATGAATGACAAGTTGGAGGTCTTCATCTTGGCTCTGATCTCTCCAAAAAGGCTGTTTCCCTTTCCACTGGCAGAAATCAGGACACCAGATCTCAGGTGTCAGGGACTGCAGGTGAAGCAGGGGTCAGGGGCTGCAAACAGAGATCTACTGCAAGGGTAGAGAAGGAGAGATGCTAGGGAAGAGGAGGAGACCTGCCTGCTGCAAGGTCACTGAGCCTATAGAGACTTGCCCATGTATCCAGAGCTGTGTATCAGGGCTGGGTTGACTCGGTAAGGCCCTGAAAGTCACCCTTTCCAAAAATCTTACTTTCACCATTGCTGAGTTTTCACTACATGATAAGTAGTTACGCATTGGATGTTAGTATTTTGTACTGTCATAGAAATCAGTCTTGAAGGGTTGTCTCTGCTTGTCTTGGTGAACAGGTGATCCCTTTCCTCACAAGGCTCTGGCTGCCCAGGCATCCATGACATTCACCTTCAGGGTTAATTTTAAGTCTAAGTCACCTAGCTCAGAGGTGCAGCATCTGCCTTTTGCAGTGAGAGGTGATGAGCTACCTCTGGGCAGCTTCCTTCACATATGCCTTGTAGATTTGATTCTGGTTCCATGTCCCAGGTCAGCTGGAGGGAGGCTCCAGCCCAAAAGAGTACAGGATGTCACAGAAGTCCAGGACTCTGTTGTAACAGCAGCAGATACAGCAAGTTAGAGGCTGATGATGTGTTTGAGAATGAGGTGGTCCCCACTGGAGCGGACTCTGAACTTAACGTCTCATGAGGCTTTCTCAAGTGTAATGGAATGAATTTATGTTAGTACTTGTTATTTCTTTTACAAGAACTGACTGAGAACCCCATGAAAATGGGTCCTTTTGCCCAGAAGCAGCCCAGTTGTCCCCATTTTATCGATTCATACTCACCAGTGCAAGGCCCAGAGTCACCGAGTCTTGGCAGTGCTTGCAGAGGCTGACCCATATTGTCCCATATTGTCCCTGCCATAGCATTGGCAGCCCCAAAAAGTAAAGTTTGTATGCCCCACCTAATCCAGCCTTTTTGGGATTATGTAACTTCAGGTCCACAGCTCTGTGGAAGCTTCTGGGACTGAAAATTGCTAATCCTGCGTGACATGCTGGAGTATAATAGTTCTTTGTGAAGTCCTAATCCAGTGCTTCTTGTACAGTGACCATAACAGAGCAGTGTTGGGGAGCAAGAATATTGTAAAGTGAAGGCTCTGTTTTACTGAATGCAGAGTCCTTATCTCACAGAATTCATCTATTTTCATAAGTCAGCAACAGCAAAATGCTTCTCCAATTTTTTTATCAGGCATCAGTTGGTGTTTAAATGATTATAAGCATGTTATGAAAATTGATCTGTGCTCAACTTGCTTTATAGTTGGAACTAAATCAGTATTGATTTTATATTTTTGTATTAAATTATATATCACAGCTTTAAAGTGCCAAATGCATGAATAAATAGAAACCAATTTTAAAGCAGTTTGTTGCACGTGTTTTTCCAGAAGGTGGCAGCTGGGGAGCTCATACTATACATGGTACATTCAGACTACTACAATGTGAACCCTTTATGTAGGGGAAATAAGATTATGACAGACCAGAAAGGGGACACTACACCTCTGCTCACCACCACTGACATGTTTGAATAGGGAGTTGCATCATAATCTTGTTCTGAACTTTACTAATGGTAGGAATGTTTTTTTCCACAAGAAAAAAAAAAAAACAAAAAAAACACAACAGTATATTTTAGATATCTCTTTATATTTATTTTATATTCATTTTATATACATATATATGTGTGTGTATATATATATATATATACACATAAATATAAATGAAAAAAGCAGAAAGTCTGCAGAGGTAAGAGATGGGAAACCAAGACAAAGTATAGTGGGGTAGGTCTAAGTGGCTGGAATCCAAAGAGGAGGCTGATGTGGCAGTGAGGTTGGGGTTGAAAGACTCCAGTGTATGGCTGTAGAACTTGTGCCACAGAGCAGAAATACGCCCAGTGATCAAAAATTATCAGAAGAAACTGGGAAATAAACAGGGAAAGAGAGGGAGACTGTGATGGTGATAGAAGCAAATTCCTGCACACTTTTTAAAATGAGTGGGGTTTTAGACTGATTTTTGAAACTATAGGAGAGTTTGTTTGAAGTGATAACTTGGCATGTGTGAGAAGGTGGGTGGCAGCTTCCAAAAGCTGAAAAGCTGGAGCTTGCTGAGGTCAGAAAGAATTTTGCAGCTGTTGAGACTGCGGGCAACTTGGTGATAATATATTGGGGTAGTCTGGCTTTTCTTTCTCCTGAGCATTATTTTGAGTCAGCCATGAAACACTTGAAGCTTGACAAGGATGGCTGCTCTTACCTGGAGCAACACCTGATCATATTTTCTCAATAATGTAATGGAAAAATTGAAAAATGCAGTTTTTCATTTTCGAAGGAGAAGTGGAGGGAGGGAAAACTTGACAAAGGGGGATGTTTAATTATAAATAAAACCAAAATGGTTGTTGTTTCCAAAACAATTATGAAAGGTCCAGCAGAACAGTCTGTGCTTGGCATCAAAAAGAGAAAAATACATTTCAATGGCCATTTCCTGGTCCTGGTAGCTGGAATTATGAAATACCAAGTTTTGACAGAAATTTCTAGTTAACTAAAAATGTGGTACATTTATGTGCACTGAAAATCAGAAAATAGTCTTGCTTGTGATGAGCAGCTTTGATGTTACTGGACTATTAAAGTCAGTTTTGAGAACAGACTTTACAAACAAAACTTTATTAGCAGACCTGCCAAATCAGCAGCACTAGTTTCAAATTCTGGTTGCATTTGTGCTCCCTCTTTATTAAGAACAATTATAATTAACGGTTTCTGTGGGAGGCTCTTCATTTTAGCTTTAAACCTTCACAGGAATCTCCAGAAGAGCGCAACTGATCTCAGTTCTATGAAATTTAATTGGCTTTAACACGGTTCCTGCTAATAAAATGGAAAAGTAATGTATCAGTAGGTGTCCTCCCTTGTTGCTTTCTCCTATTACAGCGATCCCACATTGGACTGTGAGAGCAATTTGATTCGCAAGTAAATCAGGAACACTTTCTTAAAGGGCGGTTTGTGAGGCGCAGCACTGCTGCAGAAAGTAGCTTTGATTAGTGAGTAGTTGACATCCTTCCCTGAAAAACCTCGTGTTAGAGAGAGCATTTTACAGTATTTCAGGTGGAGAAATTAAAAGGCTATTGATCTCTTGTTCGTTAACGATCTTATTACACTTTTGCTACACTGGCTGCCTAATACCCTGTCAAAATTCACCCTCGGCTGCCTGTCATACAGCTGCATACTTTCCAGCATCAGCTCTGTAGGATAATATGACATTTTTTTTATTTTCTGTCTTAAACTGTTCTGCAATCCTGTCCTGTGATATTTACACTTATCTAGAAGCAGTTGCATATCAGCACTTAGTGAGAGATTCCCTAGACACACTTGAGTTGTACAAATGTTAAGGCCCCACATTTACAGTAAATATTCCAACACTCATACAGTATTAATAATACAAATTCATAATATTTATAATATATCCCAGGGGAGAGGAAGGGAGGTTCGCTTGAGTGTATTGCACATCATATCAAAAAGATATGGAAACTGCTGCTTTTTTCCCTAGCTCGTGGCAGCTGATGGATGTTGCTGCTCTTGGAGACAGTGCTGTCTGACATCAGGTAATAGATGTGCTGCTGGAGAGCTACAGCATCCCTCAGGACACAGGGAGCCTCGTGGCACAGCCATTCAGTGTGATCCAACACAAGCACAAGTCATTAACACTGCAGGAATAGCAGCTGTAGGAAAGCCAGTATACCCAGTGCCAAACCTGATGATGATTTTGCTGCTGAAAGTTCACTGGGAGAAAGGGGGGAGTGAGTCACACCTGTTGGAAAATACTGTGTCACTCTTATTTCCCCAGGATAAATTGCATATTGATCAATGACAAATCAGAAAACATCAGTCACTTTTGAGAGCAAAATCTGGGTGACCTGATGCCGTAATTTTATTCTGAGATCTATTAGGTGAGGCCAAAGCTCAGCTCTGCTGCCTTTATATTTTAAAAATCGTGAAGATAGGGCATCCAGAGAAAAGCCCCATCAAGCAGTTAGGATTAGGGTTTATGGGAAAGATCCTAAATGGAGTTAGGGATTCAATCTTTTGAAAATCCTGTCTTAAGACTACAATGAGGTTTCAGCTTCCAAAGGACAATATGTTCATAAACATTCAGATCATCTGCTAGGTGACCCAGGAGAAGACAGTGATCTGTATAAGCACAAGTACAGTGCAAATTCATGTGTTTTACTATTTTAAAATACCTGCCCTTTTCAGTTTGTAGAAAGGGGTTTTGTTCAGGATAGCAATATTAATTCTGGCGTTCTCTAACTTTTGACTAAAAAAAAAAATCTCATTCAAAATGTTTTATTCTCAAAATATTTTAAAATAAAAGTGTTCTGCTAACTACAATCAGGTTGACTGCATGGTAGTTCTTAGCCTTGAGTAAGGCTAAAACTCAAGGATGTCTTATTAAGGCACCTGCAGGCAGTTTTAGATCTTTTAGGTTTTTTGTTGTTATTGTTGAGTATCTAATCTTCCCCCTAATCTCCCCACAATGCACTAATATGTGCTTTCTAAACAAATGGGGCCTAAGTTAAGATTTTATTTGATAATGGTTAGGATGCAGCAGCTGAGGGGCTTTGTTTTGGTAGATTTTACCCAAAGATACATCTCTGTATCAAACAGTCTGTGATGTTTAATTACTTGGAATAATTTTAAACAATAGGACACCTATAAGTAGCTGCAGGTCCTGGGATATCAATGAAATGGTAACTTTATTATCACTGTATATAAGCATCAGAGGTAAGAACTAAACCAGTTGCTTCATAATGCCTTGTGGCTGTGCTCATATATATGAGTTCCCCCCATGAGGTGCATACCAGAGCTGCAATAGCTCACTCTTCTGTATTAAAATTACATTTGCAGTTTGGTAGAGGTTTAACGTATATAAAATATATTTCTATATAACTTGATGATGTGTAACTATTTTTCAGTTAACTCTAAAGCAGAGTAGATCAATTTAGGTCTACAACATTGAGGAAGTGTAGATTTCCTTGGGAGTCGCAAAATACAGCAATTTTTCCAAAATATCAGTGAATGTACAGCTGCCATCTGAACTGATTGAAGCTGACCAGAGGGGTTATGTTTGTTTGAGTTTGGTGCAGAGATCCTGAAAATTTCTGTTTGCCTACCCTCCTAAATGAGCATAAACATGTGTCGATGCTTATAAATTGTGTATAAAATTTTAAAAAGGGGATAAAGCATATAAACATGGGGTTTTTCCATTCTCTGAAGGGGTGAGTGCTGATTCACTTATCCAATTCATTTTTTAGAGAGACTTTGGACAGGGGGAAGGAAAGGGGGAAAATAGTTTCCACTGGTGAAGAGGAGGATGCTGCTGCTGCTTTTGCTGTTTTTACTCTGTTGCAGAGTGGGTATAGCTCCATTCTGCTGTGTTTGAAGGACAGGTTTCAGAGAAAAGGGATGAGCATTCTTTTTACTCAGACCATTATGAAACAGTGGTCTGGGAACCTCTCCTGGAGGTCCACTGCCCAAATCCCATACGCAGGAGTACAGCAGATCCTACTCCTGCAAGCAGAAACTTTGCTGTTCTTTTTGACTGTGCTGGGTGAGGGGTGGGAAATAAAGGTGATGAGAACATTAAAAATAAAAATCCAAACTGAACTGTAGGATGGAGAGGTTTGTAGCACCTACTATAGGCATATGTATGTGTGCCATCTCAGGTCATCAAATGATTATTTAAACAGAGAGCTGAAAAGGAAGGACTTGTACCTGGATTTTATCATAGTGATGGTTCTGGAAATTCCTTTATATCCCTTCAGATTTATCACTGGAAAAGTCCCTTTGCTCTCATTTTGTGCTAGTCTTGGGGCTCAGCTTTTAATGCAGCCCTATAAAAACACAAACCTGTAATACATGCCTGATTTCAGCTGTAAAAAGGCTTTTGTTCCTACAGTGGCCTCCCTTTGCTGAAAGTCTGCTCTGCATGAGCTTTCTCAGTGTGTAATTACTTGAGGATCTATAGGTAAGACTTTTCAGTACTTAAATAACTACTATATGAAAACTCCATGGTGAGGCCTCTCATAAATCAGAGGAGGCTTTGGTGCAATTGATTTGATGATGCAGTTCACTCTGGGGAAAGTGAATGGTGGAGTCTAATGAAGAATATTGAAAAAGTTACAGAACTTTCTCTTGCTCTGTGTGCTTTTTGTTTTGATGTTTGATGCTTGAATGGTAGAAACAGTCAAGTTATTAAACCCCACACCTTTCATTTTTATTTACAATACATATGTCTTTATTTGAAAACACACATTTGTCCGCATTTTTTCTTTTGGCAGTGCAAAAATTATGATTTCTGAGTGACCATTATAGGTTTCTCTTTAACTAACGTTTTTTCCTCATGCACTTATTGCAAAAAAAAATGCACAAAAAATTCATTGTAGATCTGTGCTGTACTAAGGGTGTCCATAAAAGAACATACTGCTCAGAGATCCTTTGGCTGCTGTTACTTATTTGTTTTCCTTTCCTCTTCCCTCTCCTGCAAGGAGCTNCACTCTTCTGTATTAAAATTACATTTGCAGTTTGGTAGAGGTTTAACGTATGTAAAATATATTTCTATATGACTTGATGATGTGTAACTGTTTTTCAGTTAACTCTAAAGCAGAGTAGATCAATTTAGGTCTACAACATTGAGGAAGTGTAGATTTCCTTGGGAGTCGCAAAATACAGCAATTTTTCCAAAATATCAGTGAATGTACAGCTGCCATCTGAACTGATTGAAGCTGACCAGAGGGGTTATGTTTGTTTGAGTTTGGTGCAGAGATCCTGAAAATTTCTGTTTGCCTACCCTCCTAAATGAGCATAAACATGTGTCGATGCTTATAAATTGTGTATAAAATTTTAAAAAGGGGATAAAGCATATAAACATGGGGTTTTTCCATTCTCTGAAGGGGTGAGTGCTGATTCACTTATCCAATTCATTTTTTAGAGAGACTTTGGACAGGGGGAAGGAAAGGGGGAAAATAGTTTCCACTGGTGAAGAGGAGGATGCTGCTGCTGCTTTTGCTGTTTTTACTCTGTTGCAGAGTGGGTATAGCTCCATTCTGCTGTGTTTGAAGGACAGGTTTCAGAGAAAAGGGATGAGCATTCTTTTTACTCAGACCATTATGAAACAGTGGTCTGGGAACCTCTCCTGGAGGTCCACTGCCCAAATCCCATACGCAGGAGTACAGCAGATCCTACTCCTGCAAGCAGAAACTTTGCTGTTCTTTTTGACTGTGCTGGGTGAGGGGTGGGAAATAAAGGTGATGAGAACATTAAAAATAAAAATCCAAACTGAACTGTAGGACGGTGATGTTTGTAGCACCTACTATAGGCATATGTATGTGTGCCATCTCAGGTCATCAAATGATTATTTAAACAGAGAGCTGAAAAGGAAGGACTTGTACCTGGATTTTATCATAGTGATGGTTCTGGAAATTCCTTTATATCCCTTCAGATTTATCACTGGAAAAGTCCCTTTGCTCTCATTTTGTGCTAGTCTTGGGGCTCAGCTTTTAATGCAGCCCTATAAAAACACAAACCTGTAATACATGCCTGATTTCAGCTGTAAAAAGGCTTTTGTTCCTACAGTGGCCTGCCTTTGCTGAAAGTCTGCTCTGCATGAGCTTTCTCAGTGTGTAATTACTTGAGGATCTATAGGTAAGACTTTTCAGTACTTAAATAACTATTATATGAAAACTCCATGGTGAGGCCTCTCATAAATCAGAGGAGGCTTTGGTGCAATTGATTTGATGATGCAGTTCACTCTGGGGAAAGTGAATGGTGGAGTCTAATGAAGAATATTGAAAAAGTTACAGAACTTTCTCTTGCTCTGTGTGCTTTTTGTTTTGATGTTTGATGCTTGAATGGTAGAAACAGTCAAGTTATTAAACCCCACACCTTTCATTTTTATTTACAATACATATGTCTTTATTTGAAAACACACATTTGTCCGCATTTTTTCTTTTGGCAGTGCAAAAATTATGATTTCTGAGTGACCATTATAGGTTTCTCTTTAACTAACGTTTTTTCCTCATGCACTTATTGAAAAAAAAAATGCACAAAAAATTCATTGTAGATCTGTACTGTACTAAGGGTGTCCATAAAAGAACATACTGCTCAGAGATCCTTTGGCTGCTGTTACTTATTTGTTTTCCTTTCCTCTTCCCTCTCCTGCAAGGAGCTCTTGGGGCTTGCCTGAGTTTTGCAATGCACTGCGAGGGTAACATTTAAGCCCTATCATCGATGCATTGCAGCAGAATGGCAAACAGCAAACCATTTTCTATATGGCATTTTAGCATGAAATTCTCTGAAGGCCTCTGGGTTTTCTCCATTTTGAGAGAGAAAGAGTGTTTTTTTAAGATTGGGCCAGTTTTTCCACAATATATCACTGAAGTCCTTTCTGTGAGGGACAGGGCTCAGCAAGCCTTCAAGCAGCAAAGCTTTCCTTTAGTGAACATGGTTCTTTTTGATGTCTGTCTTCTGGAATTATATGTCTAGATTTAAGTAAAATATATAGTAATGTTAACTTGTATTTCTTCCTTCAGTCAAAAGACTCGTATTTTTTTCAATCCTTCCTTTGTTGTTTTTGTGGGTTTTGTTTGGTCTTTGGTTGGTTTTTTTTTCAAGATAGAAGAAGAGACTAAGGCAGTCTTGTTCTGATTTGGCTGAAGAAATCTTTAGATAGCAGTGTTAAGATTATGGCACAAAGGCAAATGCTATTGCACTCATACTGCTTTTATACAGCAATCACGTTGTACCAGAAATAATAATCTCTTGGTAAGCTAATTTCAAAATGATGATAATGACATTGATCTCCTTTCTAAAGTGCTTTGAGATTTACTGATGAATGTCTCGATGCAAGAAATAGATATAAATTATCATCAAAAGCATTCATGTTCAGAAATTCCAAGGAAAATTATCAGGAAATTTAGGTTCCAAAGTTTAGCACTGCTATGGAAATTCTATCTTCTGCCACTACCATCAGGAAAGAGTGAAAATGAAGATGAAAATATGCAAGGCCAGCAAAGTAACCCTATGTGTGAGCCCCCCCTGCTGCCTCTGGCTGCCATTACCTGGCAAGCCCCTTCCCATGATCACTCCAGAGCTCGTTTGGGAGCTTCAAGGAAAAGCAAAGGGGACTCAGTGGTTGGAATGAGCATCAAATTCATTCAAGAGAGAAGTCAAACTAGGAAAGGATATTTTTTTATTCCTTCAACCAAAACTCTAAAATAGATTTCCAAGGAAGGAAACATTTGAAAAACTTTATTAAAGCTAATAATATTGTTTTTTTTTAAAGGTGCAACTATTATTTCCAGAATTTCATCAAATGTAAAATGGTATTAAAATTATGCAGGACACTTTGAATTTTTGAAATGCTGACAGAAAATTTTATTTTCTTTGTCTTTGAAAATAACCTCGTCTCTGCTAGGACTTTTAAATGCTATGCTTCTGATAGAAACGATTTGGAAATGCAAGTGTAAGGATTTCTACTGCTGCAGCCTTGCAGCTTCTTTGTTCATTTTCACCTGCTCAGCAGGAGAGGAGAGTGGAGTGAGTGCTACAGCAGGAAGTGTAGTACATTGCACCTTTTGTGCAAAAGTAACGATATCGAGGCGAGGCAGCGAAGGATCAGGTCCCCTGAAAAGAGACTGCACCAAAAGTTGTGCTCCTTCAAGTAGGAGATGGGTTGCCCACAGAAATTGTCTTTCAGATCAGATTTAAAATTTGGAGTCTATGGCTAGAAATAAGACCATGACACACGCTGCAGTTCTTGGATGTGCTGTTTTATAACTGATGCCAGTATGAGCCCCAGTACAATTGTAAATGCTCTGTTCTGGTAATTCTGCAGAATTAATATTTGTTTGTATTTTTGCTTTCCTGGTTTAGTTCCCAATATATGCTGGGGAAAAAAAATCATTTTTCATAAAGGAGATTGGGAGGAATCCCACATATTAAAACATCTGTGTGTCTGTCTGCTCTGGTATCTAGCATCTGTCCTCTGATTTGGCATGAACAAACTCCTGTAGAAGAGCTAAAAATGAAGAAACATACTTGGATAGGCAGAGAATAATGGAAAACCAGTGGAAGGAGAAAAATACAGAGCTAGGTTGCCCACTACTGCAGCTAATGAGCTGCAGTGTTAACAGTGTAGAGATAATGATGCTGATTTGGGGAGGAGGATGAAACTGGGAAGAAGTTACAGGAACTGAAGCAAAGAGCAGTGCTTAATGGCTGCAGCCTGAAGGTGCTGTCTTTTCTGGGAAACCTATTCTGAAGTGCTGTGTCATTCCCTGAAAACTAGAGACTTTACATGGATTTTAGAGACTTTGGGATTCACTGAGAGAGCTGTGAGAGAACAAGGTAAAGCTTTTTCAGGGATTATCTTTAAAATAATTTTTAAAAAGAAGTTATGTAAGGTTATGTTCCCAAAGCGACTATATAGAGATTGAAGGCAAAACATATGCTGTTAAACTGTGAAAATGATTACATTGCATCCACCTAAAATTACCCTGGAAATGCTGTTTTAGACTAGACTTCACATTCGCTTTTAAAGAATTGTGTAGGTTTGCTCTAAGTTGTTAAATGGTTGCTGTACACTAGCCTGAAAGTTGCTGAACATCACCAGTGTATGAAGGTGTGGGATGCTTACATAGCCTCCAAGATGAAAAGGACATTATGGGTTTTTTCTCTGAAAATAATTGGTAATATTGTCAAGAGTTTTGTGGGCTTTAGCTTAGACTAAGGTGTTGTTTATAAATAGTCAAAAGAAGAAAATGATGGCCATTGCTTGGCAAAATTTAACATTCCTGGTTTTGGGAAACTCCTTCATGGTTTCACTAACATGGCTACTGAGAATGAGGCCAAGGTTCTATAATCTCCTTCAGATGTATGTGCTGAAAGCCTTGAAATTCTTATGCTGTAAAACTTGTGGTAATACAGTGTCAAGCTGTTTTACGTAAAACTTTCAGCAATTTGGGAATCCATCACAACTGCTTAAGAAAACTCTTTGAAGACTACAGTTGACCTTGGATTTATAACTGTCATGTTTTTGACATTCTCTTTCTTATTAAAGGTGTATATTCACTTTGCACTGTCTTCATCACAAATACAAGATGAGATTGATGAGACCCATCCATTAATTCCAACTTTTTCTCATGACACGTCTTGTACATCTCCTGTCCCATCTCTAGCCTGTGCTTTTCATATTAAGTAATAATCTGAACTTGCATAAAAGCAGTCAACTTGCAGAGATACAAGGAGAGCTTGATCTTTCCAGATAATAGAGTTTAACCTTTTGATTTCTAAATGTGATTCCTTTCAGGGATGCAAAGTGGTGATATTTCTATTTGACATGCAGAAAGTCCTTGGAACTTGAACTTCTGAACTGGAAAGAACACAAACAAGGGACACAATCTAAACACCATAAAAAATAATACTGCAGTCAAAAAGGCAGGATATCATCCGTATTTTAGCCAAATCCTGAAATAAAACCCATAATTTATTGACATTCTTAATCACACTGCAGAATGTGAAGGACACTTCTGGGGTATGTTTAGCAAACGATTATGGTTACAGTTGCTCTGGTTTATTCAATCTGCCATTTTTCCTTTCTGATCTGTCAACACTTTATTGCAAAAGCTGATGGAAAGTGACCACTGTGCTGTTAGTGAGCTGGATGTTCTAATAGTGGCACAACCCAATAGACTGCTGGGCAGATCAAATGCTGGGTTTAGGAATGTGTTCTTTGTCTTTCTCTTGAGTGAAATAAGGAAATCTTGGCTGAACTGAGCACAGAGAATGTGGCTGTAGGGAAATTGCTTTTATGTCGACTCAGTTCACCTATTGTTATTTTTCTGCAAAGAGTTAAACAGGGCCTTTAGAGGAGGGGAAGGGGAAATGGAAGAAGGGAAATCACGTACAGCCTGGAAGACATCCCTGGTGATACCTGGGTGCTTTTAATAAGGGAAGGGCTCTAGCTTGGCTCTATACAGTCTGGCAAATCATAACCTTTCTGCCTTAATCTACATCCACATAAAATCATGTAAATGTCTGTAAAAGAGTCTGGTGTGGCATGGGAGTGGGGGAACTGCCAGAAGTGGCCAGTCCTCAATGAAAGGGACCCCGAGAGTCTGTTTGCATCTCACAGACAGAAAATTGTATGAAAGGGCAGGCAAGGCCGAACATGCAGAGACACCTGTATTGATTTACCCCCTCGGTGAGTAAATACTGTTCTCATAAATGTGGTAGGGGTTTTTTCTTTCATTCATCAAAGAAGTTTTTAAAATGTGCAGAGCTGATAGCTGCTGCTCTGACACCCAGACTAGCCATGGGCTGTGAAAACCCAGATGATCAAATGAGGACACGTAAGTTGCTATGGGCACTTATGTTATATTCAATTTTAGGGAATCTCACTCAAGAATTTGTAATTTTTTAGAGAAAAAGGGATATTTGCCCTCTGCCTCAACTGCCACCTAAACAAAACCAAAAATGTTTTATTTTGCAAATTCTTTTTATAAAATAAAGGGAAAAGAGAGAAAATACATAAAGAAAATACCATCTAAAGAGAGAATATATATATAAATAGTAAATTATATCCTTTAAGGATGTAATACCATAGCACTAATCCTGCCATTCGACACTGGTGCAGAACCCAGAGCCTATGTCTGTTCAGAACCACAGGATAAAAGTTGAAAAGTATTGTGAGTTTCTGTATTTATAGCTTGCACCTAAGAGATTTTTTTTTTTCTCCCTCCAATTTGGACTCTTTATCTCAGAGCTTTTGGCTTTGGTGAGCCAGCCAAGCTCTGCCTGAGCTGAATGCTGGGTGTTGCATGTGTGCATAAGCATGCAGCAAAAGCTTAGTTATTGTCTGTATTATCTCTGTGCACTGGGCTGTGATTTTTCATTTCAGAGCTCTGTCACAAATTGGTGTGCTTGAACTGGTGACACAAAGGAAAGGATTTGGACATATATTGGCATGGGTTTCATTAGCCACTGCACTGCCCTGGTCTGAGCTGGTTTTACAGATAAATCCTGTATTCTTGCCCCAGAAGTAAGCAACAGAATTATTCTTTATGGGTGTATTTTGTGTAATCCCTATATGGGAACAGTCACATCTTATTTCATTTTACAACAGCCGTTTTGTTCTGCTAAATGCTTTCTTTTCCAGAGAGGTGTGAAGGGCGAAAATAGCTTTTCTTTGTTTTTTAACCTATCCTACATGTCTATTTCAAGTTATAGAAACACCAAATATATTTGCAAGCCACAACCCATGCACTGGTTTATCTGCAACTTCACTAGCCATCGTTTTGGTGCTTTTCAGTTTCCATAATTTCAGTAAAAGAGATGGACTCCTCATATCTTGTAGGATTTTTGGGGATGGGCCAAGTGAAAGGTCGATGTCATGAAAGGAGGTTTGCCAACATGGGGCAGGTCAGGCTAGCTGAGCCTCCTGATAGATGAAGAGCAGAAAAGGCATCATGACATTATTGTTCTGCCTGCCCAGATCTGAAGTGTTTTGGATGTTCATCACATTTCATCCCTCAGCTATTTTTATTCTCTGGCCATTACAATTCTTTTTTAGCACAAAGGCTGTATTTACTGTGTTTATGCAGATATTAACACACTTCCAGAGACAGCACAAACTGAGAGCTCTGAGGCCGTGTTTCTGCGGACGTCGCTCTTGGCATCAAAGGCAGCGTGAGCTGTTCCCGCTTTTCTCCTCTTCAACTCCATCTGTTTATTCCATTTAGGTCCAACTGTTCACTCCAGGGGGGGCTCCTCAGTTGTGCCATTGCCACTTTTTGCAGGGCTATAGATGAACTGGTTGACCTCAGCTATATTAAAACTATACTCAGTCCTTTCTTGTAGTTCTTTAACAGGATTAGTTGTAAGTTCAGTTTCTCAATGTAGTTCACCACAAGGTCACACAGACAAATGTCTGCAGGACTGAGGGACGAAGGCAGAAAAAGCCACATTGGCCTGTTTTGCCTTCAAGAAATGTGTGCTGAAACTGTGACATAAAGCACAGGGAAGTGTCAGAGCCAACTTTGTCATTACGATCCTTGTGCCCCAGACCTTTGCTTCCCTTATCAGGATGATTAGGAGTAACTCTGGGACAAAACTGTGCATTCTTAACACCTCAAGAGATCAGAGAAGGTGAATGGGAATTTAAGGATGGAACTTGCTTTATTGTTAGCTTTGGTTTTTAAACTATCTTCTACCCTTCTGTGCAATATATTCTAATTCCTCTTTATTTACATCCAGTACTTTGTGAGATTGCCTTTAGCATCTGATTGTTATCCCTTTCCCAGCCATGCAGGAACAAATTTTGGCTTTCTTTGCTGGCTCACCTTTTAACTTCTCTTGTTCCTGTGTTGTTTGCCTTTTTCACACTGAATGCTGATGAGGTACTATTTGGTCTGTCTTCAGCAGTCATTTTCTGGGTAATTTCTTTAAGCAGCAAACACTAATTCCTCCCACTCTTTAAAGTGCCATATGGGATCAGATTACCAGATTAAACATGAATCCATTTTTGGATGGCATTTCTGTCCCATGGTAATTCTATTAAAATTATTGACTCTCTGGCCAAAAGTACTGCCGTCTCAAGACTTACACACAGCTATTTTGGGGCCAGAACAAGGGCAAAGGGCCATTTTGAAATGTTGTTTCTAACATCTTTATCTCAAAGTTTGCACTTATGCAAACATTGCTAAGTGGATTCCATTTGTTAATGTTAACAGGAACTGTTACAAACACAAAAATATATTTTTAGCACTTATCCTCCCATGAAGCATTTTCAATCCCAGCTGACACATAATTTCAAAAGATCACATGGGGGGCCTCAGCAAGAGAATGTGGCCCTAGAGATTATCATCATCATTGAGATAGTAAAGTTGCACACACTTTAGGAGAAGATGATAGTTTAGAGGCTGTATTTGATAGCCTTAAGAGAACTAAATGTTTTTTAAAAGAACTAGTATGAGGAACATGTTTAAAGGAATAACACTCTTCTCCTGCATGACTGTTTCTGATATATTACTATATAGTGGGTGGACTAGGCTGGATAGCCAGGGAGGAGCAGCCTGGTAGTAATGGGGTACTTTGTGTTATTCCGTCTTGAAAATTTTATGTTTATTTGCTGAGGCTGGGTGATGCATGGCTCAAGAGCATGGGTTTTGCTCCAGAAAGGAAGAGCACACTATGTTTAGTCTGTGGCTGAAAGGTGGCTGCTTGATTTCCATATCCTACTGATTGGCTCTCTTCTCCCCTGCCCAATAGGTGTTATGGTGCAGTGTGTGGGAATTCCTTCACACTGGAGGCTTCTTGGGGACAGGGGACTACTCCCTCAGCCAAAAATGGCATAAACAAGATTTAAAATCATTAGCATGGCTTCTGCCATTATGCTCTCAGCAGATATTGTAAACTTGCAGGATTTGATTCATCATTTGCATTGGTGCAAAATTGGCCGTGACTGCCAAAAAACAATTGACTGTTCCTTCCCAGCTGTTTTCTAATTACATTAGAATACTGTGGTGTCTAATGCAGCTGCTCAGCCATGGTGTAGACCTGCCTTCTCCCACAGGGACCTTTCCAGAGCAGCAACACTTGCTTTGAGATGATATCTGTAGCAGAGGTGGCTGGTACACAGGTAGCAGTGACACTTCAGTCATGGCCAATTCGTTTCTTTCCCGGGAAGATATCCCACAGGACACACGACTGCTGAGAAGTCAGAGTTTAGAAGAATAACACTGAAACCATCAAGTCATCTCACATCATGCTGGCATGCAGCCCAGAAGCTTGTAAAAATGCAACTCCATCAGACAAAAAGGAGTTACCGGAAAAGGAACAGAACAGAGAAGAAAATACCTTCCAGCTCTCACTTGTGATGTTCCTGTGTTTCATAAGCTATGTGCAGCTTTTGTTACCCTGTCTCCAGCTGGATGCGATGGAACTGGAAGATCTGCAGAGAAGGTGCCAGCCTGAACAGGGGAATTGAGCAGTTTCTGTACAGGCAGAGACTGAATGCACCAAATCTCTTCATCCTGTGGAAAAAGAAGTCTCATGATGTGCATAATGGTGTGAACAGCAAAGATGTAAAGGGATGTGCAAAATTATAAATGATCTAGAGAATGCAGGAAGGCATTGATCATCCCCTGCTACCACAGAAAAAGGAGCAGGGGCACCATGAAATTTCTAAGCAGCAGGAAAGCACTTTTAATTCCTAATGCCAAATAAATTGAGGATTTCATTGATGCGGAATACTTTGGATACCACTTGTTTAAAGACCTTTAAGAAAATATTGGGCAAGTTCAAGACAGAAAGATGCAGCAAAGGTTGATAAATACTATGGTGTGGTTATGACTTCCAGCTCAGAAAACCACGAAATCTATAACTGAGAGAAAATAGAAGTTTATGTTAGGGAAATATCATCTGGCAGCTTTGGGTTAAATGAGAACAGATTAAAAAAAGAATGATTTTTTCAGCTACCTTCAATTGTCTGGATATTTTACATGCTTTCTTTCATGAGAATGGACCACAGAGGCTCAAGCCTGGAAAATGGTATTACTACTGTTTGAATACCTTTCCCATCTTTCTGAATGGAAGAAGTTCCTGTCCCACTCTGCTTTCAGTGTGTGCTCTTCTGGTAAACCTCAAGAAACACAAATTTGTTCTTCCTCTCCCCATCTTTCTGGCTTTCCAGACAGCTGTTTTGGACGGGTTTTTTGTTTTTGTTTTTGGGTGGGGTTTTTTGTGTTTTTTTGTTTTTGTTTTTGTTTTTTTGTTTTTTGGGGTTTTTT
>VXBB01022400.1:382696-429672 GCA_013399915.1 Illadopsis cleaveri | reverse complement strand
TTTTTTTTTTTTTTTGTCCATGGGGAGTGTTTTGTTATGTCCAGAGTCTCTATTTATGTAGCAAAGAAGCTATCATCTTTTTATGCTTGAAAAGATAATGAGGCAAATTAAGTGTAAACCAACAAGATGAGATTGTCTGAGTCAGAAGATGGTCTAAAACAAGAGAGAGGAAGACTGCCTTCATTGCACTGATGAGTTACTTGATGTCCAGCTAGGATGATATTGCCTCTTTTACTGCTAAAGATTTTAAAGGAGACAAGTAGAGAATATTAATATATAGTATTTTATACATAAAGTATAAAATGTTTATGACATTGCCTGTTACCATCCACTGCTTTTGTTTTAGCATAGCTGGGAAAGAGCAAATACAGAAAATAATACAAAAATAATACAAAAATAATACAAAAATAATACCTTAATTAAGCTAGTTCTAAATATATGTGTTAAATCAAATGAAGATACCAAACAGGGAACCTAAACATTGCTCATGCACATTTTTTCTTTTTCCTGTTTGAAAGTAACATATATATGTTTGCAAGTGACATATATAAGAAAAATCAGATCTCTTTTTATTTGAGAAAAATGGGTTCAAAGCTTAACAACATTTTAAAAAAAATTACAAAGCATGACTTAAAGAATTCTAGACATGCTTAATGGTGTGATGGAAAGAGTAACCTGAGTTAACTTTTCTGAAGACTTTCATTATCCTCTGGGTTATATTGACAAAGATGACTCATTCAACTTACTAAAAATAATTAGAAATAGAAGGTGTGTGTTTGGTTTTCTTTGTGTCCTACAGAGATTATTGTAGAGGATGATGCTGGCTGTCATGTGGGACAACTAAATAGTAGGGGCAGGTAGAATGGCCTGACTTAGCTCATTGTTTCAACTGAAGTGATTAAACAGTTTAGAATTTAGAATGATTTTTCCCCCTTTATATAAATAACTACCCTGGAGCCCCTACTCAGAATTGTGCTTCAGTGCCTTCTGAACGGTGTGAGGAGAGAGGGATCCTGCTCTTTGTCATTCCCATGGCTCACTGGCTAAACATGGCCATCTGCTTAATGTTGGGGCTGCAGGCTGACAGACTCACCAGGCCATGTGAGTAGAAGTCTTATTCAAACCTTATTTTTGGGACCACACAAATAAGGACAGCTGCAGCTACTGACACCTCGAAACATGACTCTGTGAATACTAAATATTGCCACAAAAATGGCAGGGAGGCTGCTGGCATCCTTTTAAAGAGCTGCTGTTCGGTACAGAAGGGTTAAAAAGGAAAAATGCTGTGCACAGAGGCTTAGGATAATACAAAACAGTTTGCATCTGAGCTTCTTTGTGCCACATTTCCAACTCTGCAAAAGTTTTGTACATCCATTTAGAGCTGCTATCACTGATAATGACGATGACCTTATTTCTCTCTAGCAATGGAAGGTCCTTTAATGTTTTTCCTTCACACCGATGAGAAGCAAAGTGAGGTTCTGACTCTGGAATTTCACCTGGTGAGGTACAACTGGGTAATGGACAGTTACACCCTATAGGATCCCAAGAGAACACACTGCACATATGAATTATGTCTGAATTTTCCAGCCCAGACATTTTACCTACTTGAAATAAGGCCTGAACCTGACTGGTAAATTCCCACTATAATTTCTGTTTATTTTTCTGTGCAAGAGAACAGTGAATTATGGGTAGGGTTATCCTGCCTTCCAGACAAAGTATTCCGTGGAAATAGCAAGTGTGCACCTAAAATTTCACCTAACATTTTTCTAAAATTATTTAAACCATCAAACAAGAGAAAACCATAATTCAGGTATGTTGGTGGTGAGGTGTTAGAAATATATTATAGATTACTTTCACTTGTAACTTCATCAAGATAAGGGAAAAGTTGCAAGCAGTCTTTGGTATTTAATTGTTATTATAGTGCATTATTATTATTAAGGTTTCAAAGATGCATCTTGTGAGATGGGGATATAGCTGGTCTCTGTCTCAGGTAACTGCATGTGGTCCCACACAGAAACTGGAACTTACAGATGAAACTGAGCAGGAGATATGTGAGAAGGATATATCTGAGTGACCCTAACATTTTTAAACATCTTTTACTTTTTACTGTGTCTTGCAGATGAGGTAGACAGCATCATCCTTTAGGGAAAATTGCTATAATAAGGAAAGTGTTTGGGAGTAGAAGTAGGAACTTGTGCAGATACTTTGGAAAGGATTTGTGAGAAAACACAGTGAGTGCTAAGAGGCTGCTTTCAGCAGCAGAGTAGGGAGGATGGAAGCAGCCACAAAGCATCAACGATATGCAACGTCCACAATAACATCAAGCACTGATGAAATGTTTCTCACTGTATTGTGATTCAGAATCATCTTTGAGCAGTAAAATAATGGAAGGTAGAAGGATGGTATAAGCTGGAAGATTATTTGCTGAAAAACTGTGTTGATGAATTCTCCCTATTATCCTGCATGCTCTTCATGATTTTACAGACAGCATGAGACATGGTAACAGCATGACCCCTAGGGTACACTGAACAACAGCAAGTAAAAGTGAAGACAATATGGAAACACCTTGCAAAAAAACCAAAGAAATCTTTGTAATTTTAAAATCCTAAAGTCAAAATGTAGGTGTTAAATTAGAATAGCACATATTTGCAAAATTCGTAGTCTGATGAGTTTTAAGTGAAAAATGAATGTTCTCACCTTATATATGTCCGTGTGCAATTAAGTAACAGCTACAATTCCTGCTAATGCCCAGACCTGCTATAGGGATACCTTTCATTTCTCCTTGTCATATTTGGGTTGTATTAAGGTGTTTGTCAGTATCATTGAATATGTTTATCTTTCAGGGCTGTATCAATAGATATTAGACTCCTGTTAACTGCTAGGAGTATGGAAATGTGCAGCTCCCTAGATCACACATCATTGTTTAAAGAGACCCCTGTTTTGGGGTATCTCTGGCTTTACCCCTCAAATGGCACACCATCGAGGACATTTTTTTTAGAAGGTGCCTAGCCCAAATACATGAAAATCACTACCTTTTGTAGTATCTTTTAATTATTTTCTTTTATCATTTTGAGCACACAGGAGGAATTATTCCAAAGAACAATTTTGAAGACTAGGATGAAAGACTAGCCTTTGGATATTAAAAAAATTAAAAGCCAAGAATGAGTTTTCTTTTGTTTGCTGTAGCACGTGTTAAGTTTGCCAGTGCAACTGTGTGAATACAGAACACTTCTCTTTGTGCTCATGACTGCTAAAAGTATATATGGCTCTGCAGAGCAATGTTGGGTATCAATATTGTATGCCTTTTCACTTTTTGTTAGAGAATGGATAATTTAGGTTTAACTTGAAAGAGCACTTGGCTCCAATGATTCTGATAATTGAAATGTATGAGAATTCTGTTTAAATACAAATCTAATCAGGATATCACTGGTAGCCCAAGTGAAATTCAGAGCTCTCTAATACTTTGATCTATGAAGCTCTTTTCTAACAGGAAGGGGAATTAGTCTTGGTGGCTAAACAAACCAAGTTTGCCTTCTTTTATTTTCCTTTGCCTCTGACGTTTGTTTCTGTTTGAAGATCACTCCAATTTTATTCATTTTCATTTTCCTTCTTTGTGTTCACTTCAAATGCCCCCTCTCCTGACTCTTCTGTGTGATTACTCAGATCCCTTCTTTTCCACAGCAGTGACCTGATACCGCAGTCTCACTCCTGTCTTGCAATGAAAAAACCTCAGCAGTAACATTATTTTACAATAATAGAAGGCAGTTGCTTTATTGTAACTTAAAAATTGAGCAGTTCTACCTGTGCAAGAAGTGCAGTCTCAGCAGCTCTGGGTCTGGCCTCTGTGGTAGATTATTATCTGAGCAGTTCCTTTTTGGGGGAGAGTACCAGGATGCCAGTCCACAGCTGACTAAAACAGATGACCTCCTAATTCACCACATCCGGAAGGAAATCAACCGAGATTTCTTGACAGTCTGTTCTTTGGTTTTCATTGCCTCCATGTGATTAATGTGTCCCTGCATCGTTTTTTAGAAGTCTTTTCTCATCATTGTGTTTCCTTTGTCACAGGGTCCATCACACCACACTTCACTAAAATACCCTACATTTGTTAATGACATCTCTAACTTGATGCTTCTATCACTTTTGTAACAAAAAGGCTTTCCACTTCTGCTAGTAATTCCCATTTATGGGAAGAGAAGGATAATTCAATGGCTGTGGTACTTTCCATTATTCAGAATGACATAAAATTACTTCTTTTCAGTGCAGCTTGCTCTCTTTGACCCAAATTTACAAGGCCTCAATTTTGCCCAAGTCCCTGTGTTTGCTACTTACTCTTGACTGACAACTTCTTATCAACCTAGACCTTCTGAAGGATATTCAATAAAAAAGGACAAACTACAAATAAGAATGCATATTTCCTTGCCTTCTGGGTCAGAGTGGGTATATATGGACAGTCCACTGCTATGTTAGACATAAACAGTTTCATTCAGAATGAGGTAATAGGGGTGTAAGTGGAAATCAGGTTATTTGATTCTCATCTTAGAGTTGTAAATTATTATTATTATTATTATTATTATTATTTTTACTGTGACACCTTTATTCTCTTCTGCCTGTTGTACTGATAGATTTGGGGAGTTTCTCAATGAAACAAACCAGAGAATTTAGCCTTATATGGAAAAGTTAGTTTTATTTACAGGGCTTCAAATCTTTCATGTAGCTATACAACAGCAGTTTGGTGGCACCTGATTAAATTCTTGCCATATAGAATCATTCTAAGTGAGAAGATAAGAGGATTGTAACTCTTTCATACATAGTTTGAATTTTGCTGCTAGCTTTTTAGCTTTTTTTTTTTTTACTTTAAATCAAGGTTTCCCAGTTCCTCAGCCATCTAAGACAAATGAGTATCGAGGAGGAGCTGTGCTAAGGGAGACAAGTGATTTGGACCTAGATTTTTCTCCTTCTTTTTCCTTTTACCACTTGTTCTTCAAAACTATGCTGTGTTATTGTCATTCCAACAGACTTCCAGTTCAGTTTACCAGAGCTGTTTTCGAGAGGTTGGGGTTTTTTTTGTGTAAGGTTTATGGCATAGTTTGACTACTGCCATTTTAATGTCTGTGTCAATAGGGTCTTAATCACACTGAAATCTCTGGATCTCTTAGATTTACCAAGAGTTCTCCAAGGAAATCAGAATTGCAAAGGCTGGAGAAAGCCCTGGAGGCTTTCCAACTTAATTAGGAGTGAACTCCTTCCCTGTAAATGAAGTGGTTCTTTAAAATGACTTAGAGTCTCCATTGGCATCTTCTGACAGTGCTATGATGAAGTACAAAATATTATTAGAATGATGTTCCCCTCTTGTGACACTCTCTTTCTCTCATATATCTTATGGAAATAGCCATATTTTGTGAGTACCCATAGCATTATTTTCCTTGTACTGAGACAGAATAAAAAAAAAAAGGGGGGGAAAGAGGTTATATTATTTTTAAAATAATGCAAAATAACAGATCTCTGTAGCATTACAATCTGGACTTTTTTTGAATACAACATTGTGAATGTGAAGCAATTGTTGATGGAACAGCTTTTTAATGAATGGATGAGATTAAATGATTTATAATGGACTTAATCTTACAAAGGGCCACTGTCTTGCTATATTACACATTTAAATGCTGCTGTTGTAAAAAGCAAATCATACATCCTAATATTTACTGTTTTATTAAACACCTTTTTCTGCAAGGAAGATGTGATTTTGTGCACTGGCCAGGTATTCCTAGGTGCCACAAAATTGTGAAAAAAACTATTTTCCTTCAGGTTAACTGAGCAACACCAAATTTTAAGTAATGGCAGATAAGCTTGAGACAAGTGAGACAAGCAGTACCTATGCTTCAAAATTTGTTCTAAACCTTTTTCTTTATGGAGAATTTCTCTACACATCTTCCTCCTATGTCATTTAACCAGAAAAATATTGCCTAACCTTCTATTTATATTTTATATATCACACACAGTAGCACAAAAAAACACAGCTATTCTTCTTCATTCCAAAGAGTAAGAATTCCATTCAAATGAGCTTCATACGACTCACCAGAGTAAACATGCCATATCCATATGGAGGTGGCTAAAGTAGCCTGGATTTACTCTGGTGTTGGGGGTCTTGCGTCTAATAAGTGATTTCCTGTTTGGGGAATCATTAAAGAGTGAAAGGTTTTGTATGTTAATCAAATCATCACAGTGAAGTTTGGTAAATATTTTAAATTGAAGTTCTACTGAGGAAGAAAACCAGGAAAAATTCTGAAGAAATTTCTAACACAGCTGCAGGGTGTGGGCAAAAGCAGATGCAAGAGCCACCCTTTTTTTTAATTTTCCTATAGTTATTCCAAGTATTTGACTAGCATAATTGACAAAAATCACTTCTGAAGATTTTTTCTATGCTTTTCTTCATCTATTTCAGCAATAGGAAAGAAGCTCAAGAAAAGGGAGAATGTGCAAGTTGCTGCTATTGGATGGTATTAACTGAAGGTACAGGTCATTTTGCAGGGTAGATTGTTATCCAGTTTTGTAATTAATTCCTGTTACAATAAAGCCCTTTCTGGGTATTGTAGGTTCTCTTTTGTAGTGCCATTATAGATATTTTTATTTGCTGCATAATTCAGTGATGCCCAGCTGCAAAAATCAAGGAGACCTCCATCCAAAATTTGGCCCCAATGTACCAGCGTGGATGTTCTGCAGTTGAGCTGGTGTTCCACTAATGAGGCTTTTCTAATTATTGATCCTTTTCTTGACTCAAAGCTGTTTAGAAACTAACATTAAGCAGAGGTTTAAATGCAAAATATAAAGGAATCTAATTGTCTGCTTCTGAAATAACACCAAATTGTACATGAAGCTCATCTGTTCTTTCACTGCAGTTGTGCAGAAAAAGAGAAATTACTTGCTTATTTCCGGACAGGGGTGTTTTAATAAAAAAAAAAAAAGAAGAATGAAACAGAGTGAGTTTAGCCATTACTGCTTTGATTGCTGCTGGCTCATTAGCATTGGCCACGCTCCTTCAGATTAGCAGTAATTAAACTGTGAAATCAGACCGATTGCCTTAAGCTGAGACACCATACCAGGCTGTCAAGAGAAATCACAGGGGATAAATCAAGGGCCCTGTGCATCTCAGATCACCCTTGGCATGGGTGAGAGTGTGAGAAGTGGAATAATGAGGACATTCAGTTTTTTGTATCTGGTGAACTCTCGGCAGACAAGCTTTGGAAGCGTTGTCATGACAATGACAACAGCAAGGATAAACTCTTACTCCCACTAGCTGTGGTTAATGAAGATGATAATGAAAAATTATGCCAACATTACTGCAATTTTTTTATGCCGACTGGCACTTGTAACCTTACGCCTAATGACACAACACAATAGTGACAGTAATTGTGCATTGATAAATGGGGTAAAGATGCCGAAAAAATGTCTGACTCGAAGATATACAAGTTTAGTTAGCTGAGTAATTTCTTTCAATAAGCATTTGCTTTGTTCTTTGAACTCTCACTAGGTGGTTTCGGACTGTGCATGCCAAAAAACATCTCTAATCACTTTTCATTGTTTACTAAAGAATAGGCCCAGCAATTAAGGCAAAGAGTGCCTGTGTTTTATTTCTTCTAAGCAGAACAAACGCGATCAAGATAAATAACAGTAATAAAACAACAATACTTCTTACAAATTCTGAATGGGTTTACAAATTCAGTGTTTGTTTAACTGCTGGTTTCTGGGACATCCAGTTTGTCCCACTCCAAGTGTAAAGCTTTGGTGGTAAATCTCCAAGTACATTATGTAATGGCTGTCTCACCCCCACATTGCCCCTGCCTAAATGCCACCATTTATTCCGATTGCATTAGCATTTACGTAAGTGTCTCTTTCAGCCACAGCTCCTAAATCCTGGCACATGGGGGAGGATGGATGGATGGATGGATGGATGGATGGATAGATAGATAGATAGATAGATAGATAGATAGATAGATAGATAGATAGATGGCTGATAGGCTGACGGTATGTTTTAAGAATATAGTTAAACCATTGTAAAAACTTTCTTCTGACCCATCCCAGCTATCTGTGTCCTTTTTCCTTCTTACATTAAACCCATGATCAATCATGGTGAACCAATCCAGGATGCTAAATGGACAAAAATCTGCTGATTTTGTATTCTTTATAGTCTCTTGGTCGCACCCCCTGATCCAGATGACAGCTGGTGATGGGGCAAGAGAAGCAGCAAGAGCAAGTAGGCAAAAATGGCAGTGGCAGCCAGCCTCACCAAAACCTTCCCATCCTATCTTGGAGCATGAGTGCTGTTCATGACGTTGTGGGAGGATCTGCACTACAAACTCTCATTGCCTTCCAGTTAAGTACTATGAGACCATAATCCTGAAGAGGCTTGTGGAAGCTGTTCAAAAAGCGAGAATAGAGGCAGTCACCAGAGCTTTTGCAAGCACATCTCACAGGGATTCCCAAAGGGCCACACAGTGCCTCAGGAATCCCTCCTGCTCCCCAGGCCACCCACTTCCCACTGCTGAAGGGCTGATGCTCTTTCAACAAGCAAACATGATACAGACAATACAGAATAGCCAACTCTTTCAATTTATGTAGAGGATTCCAACTCTGCTGCAATCCAGCATCCACACTCCCACTTTAGAAGCCACACCACTTGGCTTTAAAGAATAGCCCAATTGACTGTGTGAGTATGCTGCAGCATAATAACCTCTCTGGGATTAGACAAATAAATGCAAATGAATCATTTAATGCAAACAAATCACTTAAAGGAGTAAGTGTTGTTTTATTTACTCCAAAACTACCTAAAAGAATAGCTCTTTTGATAGCTTCAGTAAAGTGTTTGGGGTTTTTTTCTATGTAAAGTTCTACTGTTGCTCACCACTGGCCTCATTCCATCAAAGCTTTAGAAATCTGGATTGTTGAATGTGGGATTTTTTTTGTTCAGTCACTGTTTGTTTTGGGATTTTTTTGATTTTAAGAAAAAAGATTAATCACAGAGCATTTGAAGGTGTATCAGATATATGAGGGTTTCTCCTTGACTAAGTGGTATTTGTCTTTTCAGTTCTTGAAAGGCAGTATTAAGACAGCACAGTAGTGTTTGTGATTCATGGTTGCAATTCTCTTTTTATTGCTGAACACCAGCAGTGAATAGGAGCTGCAGAAGGACACGTTTCCAATTACTCTATATCAGAATGCTCCATTGCTTCTTAACAGAGATGTCTCTATCTCTGCAAGTGAGTGTAATACAAAAGTTTATACAAAAATAAATGTCTGTATATATACACATATACACCAAAGAAAGATTTCTTTGCTTTTTCAGCTATGTTCTGTTTTAAAGTTGATTCAATGTCTGCTGCTTTGTTTGCCAGTCTTCTCACTAGAAGAATAAAGATGATTTAACCATTAGAGAATGGTATTACACGAAGCAATGTCCAAAGAAGATTGAATGTTTTTTGGGAAGAGATGGCCAGACTCCTGAATCCGAAGTAGTGATCTCCTTGCACAGTATAACAGAAATGGCTTAGCAAGGCAAGATCATATTTCCCTCAGCATGCAATAGGTTCCAGTAGGAATTTAGAAACTGAGTACTGCTTCCTGAAGGGGAACTTTTTCCTGAACTGTGGTCTTTGGTCCTTTGTGAGTTTGGGCCCTAATATTGTAGTGGGATGAACCAAAGTTTGTTATCTGTGCAGGTGCAGAGCTTGATGCATCTCAAATGGAATCTCTGGTCCTTCAACATTTACTTGGCTTTTTCTTCATAAAACAGGATGCTGATGGTGGGGGACAACAAAAACCTCATTTACATTATCCTTGAGTATCTTTAACCTTTATCAGAACCAGTTTTAAGAGAAGTGAGACAGGAAAAACATCAAAATAGTCTGCCTAAACATTAACACAGGGCACAGCTCCAAAATTGACAGAGAAGTCAGTGCTAGGGAGAAGTCAGGAATAAAGGATCAAAAGCAGACACAGTCTCTGAAGAAAGGAGGATAACAGTGCAGAGCACTATGCACTGAGTGAGTTTGATTTAAAGCATTTTGAAAGAAAACTCCATTTACTTTAGAGACTGACAAAAGTTTATACATTCATGAATGAGCTCTTTATGTATTTAAGAGGGATGACAGCAGACAAAGGGAATATTTGATGAATGTTAAGGCAAGATTCTGAAAGTCAGAGATCATTGAGAGAGGACAGAAGGTTTTGGCTTTTTCTTACAAATAGCTGCATCTGTTTGGCACTTTGTGTTTCTATTCTGTATGCTAAAATTTTGAGAGAACTAGAAAAGGTATTTGGGAGCTGAGTGAGGAACTTAAAAATACAAAAAGTTCAGGAAAGCTATGTCTCACATCCTTTCATAACTTGCTTTTCATCTTGCCCTATAATGGAGTACCCTGGCTAAAATTAGCAGCTAGCAGAGACTGGACAGTTGTAGAGATATAAGGCTATGACTTGAATTCATTGAGAACAAGTGGGAGAGAAAATTGAGGTAGTTTTTATAAATTTTGGGGGTTATATATTTTTGTTATTAAGGCTTTTGATGGAGACATTTACTTCAACTCTGCCTGGTGTCAAGGTCAACAGAAAAAGACTGGACACCTGTACTTCAAAGACGTCCCTTTGTAGACTGATATCTCAGCAGTTTGAAGGGCCTGTCTGAGATATGGACCCAGGTTTCAGTTTATCCTTCTGTCCAGGGGCAGTAACTTTGGCAGAAAGATGGGAAAAATAACTGAGCAGTAACATCTAAACCACCTCAGCAAAATTTGCTGAAGTTCATCTGCTACAACATACCTTTTCTGTTAAATCAGCAAATCTTGAGGTTTCAAAGTTCTTAATTATTTATGATGAAGCTTAACTTGCGGAGGAGTAGGAGACCATACAACAAATACTGCACGTAGATTTTTAATATGATGACCAGTAAGGTATGCAGATCCTCTCTTGCTGGGCAAAGTATTTACTTCTTATTTTAAAACATTCATTATGACCTCAGGTATACAGAAGACAGAGTTGCTGGTGAATTATGTTAATAAAGCATCATGGCCTTGATGGGAGCATCTTACTAGACTTCAGGTAGCAGGTGTAGGTCTACAGACCCAGAGACCTAAAGGTCACTGGGTCTGTAGAGTAGCCTGAGAACCAAAACTAAAAAGGAACAACCAGATAATACAAATCAGTGATTACTCTACTGCACAAGTTCTGAATTACTAACAGTTAAATAGATAATATTCCTGGCTAGACTGCTGTCAGCAGACCTTGGGCCAGGTTAAGTAACATTCACCCTGCCCAAGTTTTGCTGCCGTTGTTTCCACACAGGTCTTTTCCTCTTACCCACTTTCTGTTCTCACCGTGTAATCATTGAGTCACTGCACAGGGATGTTCTTGTCCCTCTTGAAATACAAGTTCAGTGCAATCCACTCCACAGAGAAAAGCATCCCCTGGATGTTACATTATCTTTTTCACTAAACTGAGTTGGTGGTTTTTTATACCCAGTAAACTGCCAGTCTTTTTTGGTTTCTCCTGTCTTGATACCTTTGGCTGGCAAAAGGTATCAAAATACAAGATACCTCTGAAATGAGGAAGATATGATTATCACAGCCTTCTGCTTTCTGTGCTGTGGACCTGTGCCTATTACCAGGGCAGACAGTTCCCTGTCCTTTTGTGAGCCCATACAGCAGAGGGCTGGCAGAAGTTACAAAGCAGGAAAGGCACTGAGGTTGTAAGCAGCTTAACACAAGCTACATGTGGAGGAGGAGCCACATCAGCAAGCTCCTAGCAGTTATCAAACTGGAAATCATGAATACAAAGAATCACAGAATAAACTGAGTTAGAAGGGGCTCACAAGAATCATCGAGTCCAACTCCTGGTCCTGCATAGGACCATCCCCAAGAGTCACACCATGTGCCCAAGAGCACTGTCCAAAGGCTCTTTGAGCTCTGTCTGCCTGGGTGCTGTGACTGCTGCCCTGAGGAGCCTGTTCCAGAGCCCAGCCACTCGCTGGTTCTTTCTTATATCCAACCTAAACCTCCCCTGACACAACTTCAGGTCTGGGTCCTGTCACTGGCCACCACAGAGGTCAGTCTTTGTCCCTCTTCTTCAACTCATGAGGAAGTTGGAGCTGCAATGAGGTCTCCCTTCAGTCTCCTCCAGGCCCCGGCTTCCCCTCCAGGCCCACACCAACTTAGACCTTGCATGAAATAACCCTGTGCTTGTTCATGGTATGTCAAAGGGAGGGATGGCAGCAGAGGAGGATTGTCCTGTGCACACTGCCAGGGCTGGAAAGAATGCCCTGGGCCTCAGTGTCATTACCAGCCAGAGATCACAGGCATGAGGGCTCACCCCCATGGCTGCTGTGCCTCCCCAGCTGTGCACAGCCGCTGTGGCTGTGGCAGACCAAGGCCTGTGCTCCCATGGCTGTAGGTGGGGTGGTTCAGGGCTGCCCTGACAGTGCCGAGATGCCGCTGCCAGCGTGGCAGGTCCTGAGCCCAGACCCAGCGGGCAGGAGGAGCTCATGGCTGGCACCCGGCTGCCCATGGAGACAGTGAGCAGCGGCCAAGCTGGCAGCAGTAGAGGATGTCAGTACCGTGCCCGAGGCTCGTGCCGCTGTCTAAAACCTCCCGCAGATTTGCACATTTGGCAATGGCTGTGCAGGGTGGCTGTGGCACCAGGGCACGAGCTGCCTTGGCCTTGTCCCGTGTTGGGCTCCTGCCCGCTGTCTGTGCTGACTTTGGACACTGGAGAGCAAACAACACAGTAATTTTCAATGAGATTTAGGCCTTGCTTAGGTTTTAAAGTCACAAAGCAGAAAGGCAGCGCGGTAGCACTTAGCAACGCCTGTTTTGGTAGAAAGTTTTGGACAAGAATTGTGTACTTGTTTCCCTGTGACTCCTGCTTACCCTCCATTTCTCTCGTCCATATTACTCACTCCTCATTTTGTCTAGCATTTAGTGGCCTAATTCAATGTTTTATGATTATATAGTAATTCCTGCTATTTAAGGGGTATTTAGTGTTCAGATTTCTCTGTTTATTTAACTTCCCTACACTCTCCATCATGTAACTTGCATGACACTTGTCATCTTTTATATCAAAACTTCTCTATTGGTGGATATAACACTTTGGAAACAAACAAGAAATCATGATGAAAATTATAGTTTATTGTTCTCGTATTCATTGACCCCAGTGATAACGCCTTTACAAAAATCATTTATTGTTTTCCTTATCTCAAATTTCTTCCTCCTTCTTCTTGCAGATATATTTGCATAAAGGTATTATAATGGCATATTGTTATTTCATATTCTGGAAAAAATCTTATATTTTTAATTGTTCTAAACACTGAAGGATTGAAGTTGTGAATCAACTGAAGTCAGTGACAGCTTTGCTGTTAACTTCGCACATCGGGATTTTGTCTAGCTGTTCCTAATGCATTTGATTCAGATTTTCTGTATTATTTACTTTTACATTTTTAGGAATATCGCCAAAAAAAACCCCACCAAAAAACCCCACAAACAAACAACACAAAACAAAACAAAACAACCCCAAGAAACACAACAACAACAACAACAAAGAACCCCAACTAAACAAAACAAAAAACCACCCTGGAAACTTAGTTTATGCCTTAACCTTGAGAAAGAAGTGTACCAATTAAAAAAACATGTGTTGTCCTCTCTGTTTTTTCTCCCCTACTGGAACTGCCCCTTACTTCAAGTAGAACTTAGCTGGTTTAGTGCTGGTTTCTGGCCAGTCCATTGTACTACAGCACACTGAACTCTGCCCACTGGTAGCCAAAAATTCATTTTAAAAAATCATCTATATCTGCCCCATGGGACTATTTGTGTAGCTAAAATTAAGCAACTGCATGGAAGGTTAGGTCCCTTGGGACTATTTTGCTCAGTTTTGGCTGTTTTGGCTCCTGTAATGTCTTTCTGGAGCCCTGCCCCAAAGCTAAAGTCTCAGACTGGGAGTTTCTTCTGGCAAGGATTTCACTACTTTCTAAAGTGGGCATCATGTTGCATAAAATAGTGGCTTTCTAACACTAATAATAATTACCTATCAGATGTCAGTAAAAAAAAAAATGTTATTGCAGAATTGGTCAGTTGATCATGTTGGCAGAAAATAATCAAAAGTACACATTGCCTTGTAGCTTTCTACCTCTGAATTAATCACTGCTGGCTCCCTTTACAGTCAGTGGAGAGAAATGGGCATTTTTCAGATGTGACTCTTCTGGCCTATTTTAGATATCTAGTTTAGGACAAGATGAACTACAGCCTAGAAGTGTCTATTTCTCATTGCTGATTATAAAAGGAGTCTAGACATCTCCCAGAGAAGTAGGCAGCCAGATTGCAGATGTTTTTATTTGTCATTGTGTGTCTTCATGTGGCATGGGTGACTAAAAAGGCTTCTAAGCTCTATTTTGTTAGAATTATTCCAGTACAGTAAATTTAAGCCTCACTACTGAAAATGAGAGATCTTTTTATAGGTTATTATTTTGTAGATAGCAATTAACCACTCAGAAGAGCTGCTAGCTTTGACACGCACATGCTCAGCCACTTCATGCTTTAATGTTAAATTATATTTGACATTTAATTTAAGCTCATATTGCCTTCATTCAAAAATAAACCCTACTGCATTAGTAGTGAGAAGGTGGAGGGATAATTTTTCTCCCCAAATTCACACTCAGTGAAATCTAAACTGATTTTTCACGCTTAGTTTTTCAAGTATATTATGTGCATTCTTCTGAATAGGTCTGAGCAATTGCTTCTCAGATGTGAGGGAAAAAAATCGATGCATCTTTTTTAGTAAGCAATTACAACATAAAAGTGTATTTTTAATAGGTGCTTTGAAGGCTGCACATACGGTGAGGTTTGTTGCCCCCGTGAACCAATTGTAATCAGAAGCGACATATACCATTATTTGCTGGGTGAAGCAGCACTGATTTTGTGGTTGTACCAGTGCATAATGTGAATCTCTTTAGCTCTTATAAGTTAAACAGGATGAAAACTTAGCTGACTGGCACAAATGTGATGCCAGGGCACAGGAGAAACTACTGCCTGGTGTCCTGCCAGTGATGTTTATCCTCCCTGAGTGGCAATGGAGAGCTGTCCCACCAGGTCTCTGCAACAAGGACCTGAAACGATGCCAAAGGGAAGTTGCTTCTTCCTCAGGCTAGTGTGAGCCATAACTTAGGGCTTCCCTTTGCAGACTGTGTGTCAGTCCTTGGATGCATTCCTCTTGCTTTTGGAAGAGCTAAATCACGCTTAACATTGATCTACCTTTTACTTCATAGCTATTGCACTTCACAAAACATTCTGCCATTCCTGGCAAAGAAGCAGAATCTCTTTCCTCTGGAGCACTGCAGCACCTCTGAGTGAAGTTGGTATCCTGAATGCTGGTGTCTGTGAAAGACCCCATGGGTTGCTTAGGAGCACAGTTTATTGAGACAAATTAGAACTAGGGCTGCTACATTCTCTTCATGGTTTAGCTCTTCAGCCCATCTTGGCTGCTTCAAGCTTTCTGTGCACACCATGACCAAGACCTGCTGTGAAATCTTTGGTAACGGTGAAACTCTTCCAGTGAGGTTTGCAGTCATGGGACATGGATGGTGATTATTTGAGGGAGCTGGTCATCTCTGAGAATGGTTTTATGCAAATCACAAGTCACAGAATTTTCTGAGTTGGAAAGGACCAACAAGGATCATCCAGTCCAACTCCTGGCCCTACACAGGAAAACCCCAGAGTCACACTGTGTGCCTGAGAGCATTCTCCAAATGCTCCTTGCGCTCTGACAGGTTGGTGCTGTGACCACGTCCCTGGGGAGTCTGTTCCAGTGACCAACCACCCTCTGGGTGAAAAACCTTTGTCTAGTATCTGACCTAAATCCCCCCTGACACAACTTCAGGCCATTCCCTCAGGTTCTGTTAACTGTTTTTCACAGAGATCAGTGCCTGCCCGTCTGCTTCTCTCCATGAGGGAGCTGAAGACTGCAGTAAGGTCTCCCCTCAATCCCCTCTTCTCCAGGCTGAACAAGCCAAGACATCTCAGCTACTCCTCACACGGCTCCCCTATAGACCCTCCAGGATCTTCATGGCTTTCCTTTGGGAGATCTCAAACACCTTTATATCCATTGTATGATGAGGTGCCCAAAACTGCCCACAGGACTGAAGGTGAGGCCACCCCAGCCCAGAGCAGAGCAGGACAATCCCCTCCCTTGCCTGGCTGGCGATGCTGGGCCTGGTGCACCTCATTGTTTTTAATCACCAGGAGTCACTACTACACAAAACCAAAACAAAACGAACAAACAAACCCCAAAATTAGACCCTCCCAACATCAAATAAACCAGTGCAACTACAGCTCCTCAGCACATTTGTCTTTGCTGTTGAATTGAGTGATTTATCCACCTTGCAAAAGACATTAGCATTAAGGGACATAGTCTTTTTCAGATGTAATTCATTATTAATCTTAATGGGATTATGCTTCAAAGACCACTAAATGCACATCTTCAAAGTGCTTAAATTATTCCCCATTATTACTTTTGACAATACAATAAATAAACCTTAGTTAAATACTACATGCTAAACCCAAATTACTTTTTTCACTGTGCCAACCAAAGTGAAACAGACCAAAAAAATCCAAACAAAATACCATGAGACAAAAACACCAAAACCCAAACCCTCCGCTCAGAAGCTAAATGTTTTAATAGATTGTGATTGACAAACAATCATAAAACTAGGTTGAAGACATTTGAAATTGCATTTTTTCATTTTAAATGTATGCGGCATCAAATGTGTGATTACAGAGGGAGAAGAATAAATATTTAACAGCAAACAAATTTCTTTATTAATATAATTACATGGTGTAAAATGCATTTCCTAATATTGCTTTAAATAAATTTCAAAAATTCATATTGCAAAGCTAGCACTATCAACAACAGAATCTAGATAATAGGTAAATAGCTCTTTGGGTGGCACTTCCTTTAAAAACAGCAGTGAAAGCCAAAATTTCCATTTGTCTCTGTTTTCTAATGCAAATTCTTCATAATCTTTGCACAGAATAAACATGTTCAAGCTGTGCCCTGGCTGTATGGAGTTGTGCGGCAGGGAGACGTTTTCTGATGTTCGTGCTAATTGCATTGGAGCTGGACTCTTCCTAGGGGTCCACCAGGTCACTGCACAGAGTCACACAGAGGGAGAGAAGAGAATATCTTGGACAAATGGTGTAGAACATTGCAGCAGATAGACTTGCCAGATGCTCAGGTTATCCCCAGGCAGCTCCGGGCTATGGTACGTGTCAGCCGCCCGCGCTGTGGCGTCTCCGCACCTGCCTCAGGCACCCCCTGCCCACATGTCTGGGCCTGGTGGCAGGCACCCTCCTTTCCTCAGCACTTGGGGTCTGAGATGAGGAGCAAGCACGTTCAGGGCATAAAAGAAACACATCTGCTTTCTGATACAACAGTGTTAGGGCTCAGGGTTTGTGCTACCCCAGCTCAAACGCTGACTGATGCTGTCTTTCTTTGTGAAACACAGGCTCCACTACTCCATCAGTGCACATTCTGGCCCTGTATTTTGAAAATTGTTCAAAAATGGAGTGATCTTCTTTAACCTTTTAGGAAGTTTCCACATGTTATTTAACTCTGCACCCCTTGTTAGGGGAGCTTCATGGAGTGATGTCCCCTGACAGTAGGGATTATATACCCTGCATGTAACCTCTGTCAGGAGGCTTCTCTCTGTTGGGGCATCTGCCATCCAAACTCACAGCCCAGCTCAGTTCTTTCAGGTCTTCCCTGCTAACAGAGGCCTTAAAAGTTCAGCTTTCCCTCTGTGCCTGGGACTTTATTTGCTCTGTGGTGCCTCTAACAAAAGATATGTATTCTGTGGGCAGGGATGAGGGTGCTGTTTGAATTTGTCCCCTTTTCTCTCCCTTTCCATTAATTCAGTGGACTTTGTAGATCCCCTGTTGCCTTCCCTCTGACAGAGTGCTTGGTGTTACCCTCTCCTCCCACCATCACCATCTTCTCTCTGGCTAGGAGGCAGTCATTTGGAAAGGCACTACCTTAAACTTTGTGGGGAGACACCCATAGAGAGATTATGCTATTCCGGAAGATGTCTGCTGGTGCCGTTGATCAGTTCTTTGGCAGTCAGGCCAGGTACCTGAAGCAATGGTTTTATGAAGCAGATGGTAGGACTCCCACTTTCAGTCCTCCTAGTTTCTTCCCCCACACACACCCCAACCTCACTCCAGCATAAGATGCAGTTGATTATATTGATGATGATTTGCCCCTTGGTTACCTGAGCACATAAAAACATCTTTCTTGGACCATGGAAGTCTGTGGCCAACTGCAGGTAACAGAAGGATGGATCAGGGCCAGTGACTCTTTGCTGGCGTAGTTCCCCATCTTCTGATGATTTGTGGTCCAGGGACCTCCTGCATCAGAGATGACATCTTTGTGTTTAATAGCCTTTAATATTTTTTTTTCTCCCTTCAACTCACCTCCAACATTCCCCTTAAGATTGTGGAGGAGAGTAGATGTGTGATCCCCAAAATTCATCATGTTACACTCAATTTTTTAAAAAATGCCACTGAGAAGAGTGTAGATTCTCCCAATCCCAACAAGTTTCTTTTATGTTATGTTTACAGTAGTCAGGACTCTCAAACTGGGTGGAAATCAAGCTGTTGTCTGATTCAGTTTGGGTTGACTGGAGCATAAGTGGTCCTGCCTGTTGGTTTAAATCAGCTGAATCAAAGTGAAAAAAGACAAATTTTGACAAACAAGACACAGAAACGGAGAAGTCCTGAAAGACAAGGGCAAGGCAGGAGTATGGTATGAGGTGAGTAGTTCAGATACAGAATCACAGAATCACAGAACGTGTAGGTTGGAAGAGACCTTTAAGCTCATCGAGTCCAACCCAGCCCTAACACCTCAACTAGATCATGGTATCAAGTGCCATATCCAGTCTCTTTTTAAACACATCCAGGGATGGTGACTCCACCACCTCCCCGGGCAGACTATCCCAGTATTTAATCACTCTTTCAGTGAAAAACTTCTTCCTAATATCCAATCTATATTTCCCCTGACACAGCTTAAGACTGTGTCCTCTAGTTCTGTCAGTTGCTGCCTGGAGGAAGAGACCAACCCTCAGCTGTCTACAACTACCCTTCAGGAAGTTATAGAGAGTGATAAGGTCACCTCTGAGTCTCCTTTTCTCCTGCAAGATAGAAGAGGGCCTGGGACCAAATGCTGGCATTGCAGGAAAAACATGTTAGAGTCTGAAGCTGGCAGTCAAGACCTATTCAGGTTTCAAAGCAGAACACAATTCTTAGGGTGATTGTCACATAGATACTTGTTTTGTGTTTGTCTTAGGATTGTACTCGGGTGACATGCCTCCTACCTAACTTGGCAGAGTGGCCACCTGGAAAGATGGGCCAGCCCCAGCTGGGCTGTACAACAACCCAGCTGGGTTGTTGCTCACCATCCCTACACACAATCTTTAGGCTTAAGGCAAGTCCCCATTGATCTGGAGTGCAGTTGTGACTTTAGGGCTGTGTCTCAGGCCTGGCCAGTGGGATTTACAGCTACAAGCCCACATTTGTAACTGTGGCAGTTGGGTTGGGCAGCAAGGCTTGTATTGAAGTGTTAAAATAGGCATAATTCTCCAAGTGTTCATTACCCAATGTCTAAAGTTAGATGAGTTGTATGGTCCCACCAGCTCTTTAAATCAGAAATCAGGCACATTTGAGTGAGTTTTGGTGCTGAAATCAGACTGCTGAGATTGGACAGTTTGAGTATGGCATAAGGCTTCTCTCCATTTACACATGTTCTATCTGAACCAAGTGACTTAAGATGTTTTAGTAAAGGTGTTAAACCATCCAAGTGCATCTAGGAGCTCCTGTGCCAAAGCTGAATGGAAGTATTTAAAATTTTCATAGATGCCTGGTAGAAGACAGTTGCAGTGGCTGAAGTCAATCTAAAACAGAATATGTCCAAGTGTGCCTGGAATAGAAGACATTTGGGTTTTCTAGAAAAAAGTCTTGTGTTTCTACTTCGCACAATTTAAGAAAATGTATTTTTGTTTTACATTTATTTTTTTATTTTGAAATAGTTAACTGCAGTATATAAAGAAAAAATAATTTTGGTCTGATCTACCAGCTTTTGCTTTATACTATAAATGATTCCTGGCAGGGAAGCACGTCACAACACAAACATCAAAACTGGGCTATTTGTCAGAGCATCTAAGATTTTTTCATTTTACAGTGTAGAGAGACTGTAACTGAGGTGTCAAAAGCGCAGAGGGAAAAACCATTGTTAAAGAGCTTCAGGGAAAGTTTTGCATTTATTTAGGCAAATGGAAATGTGCACAATGACTGCATAGAGCTGAACAGCTCTTGGACACAGGGTTGTTAACAAGTTTGAAAAAAACCTGCATCATTAGGAAGACAAGAAGTAGGAAAGCAGGGTCTAGCTTTCTTATTTCTGGATATTCATGGCTTGTATAAATGTCAGAGGCCAAACAACTGACTTTTATTGGTAATAGCCTGAACTGTATTACAATGTGTATACGTAGTTGTTACTGCAATATATTAGCAAGCTGCCACACCAGGTCAGACCTGCTTATATGGATTAAAATGGGGTAATGTGCAGCCTCAGGAGTTCTCTTTGGATAGGACCCTTTGTGCCCTTTACTTGTAAAACATACAGATATATGTAGTCAACTGCTATAACTGAGGAACCATAAAACATCTAATTCAGCAGGAAACGTAGCATCTTCTGTGCTGATACAATCACTGTTCAACAAATAGAATTTGAAAAAGAGAATTTTCTCCTTGTAAAATTTTCTTTTGTAATACGTGCCTCATCTAGAGCATGTACCACTGAGTCAACAGTGCAAGAATTTTGTGCAGCTTATCTAAAATCATGGCATATTGTGCTCTGTGCTGTAGTTTTCTGCTATTTGAAAGATCAAGGCAATTAAGATTGCTCACCTGTGATTAAGGATTGTTCCTCTCCACTCTTAAAGACAGCCTACTCCAGTATGCTGAGGTTTGTCTGTACTGATTCTTTGCACATTAATATTTTCAGTACACACGTTTCTGATGGAGAAGTGCACATATACTACTTATTGCTTCAAAACCTATGGTTCCTGTGCAGTTACTCGTATTTTAGAACTGCATTTGGTTTGTTACTTTTAAGATCTTCCACTGTCTAATGCCAGGTAGCCTTACCTGCTGGAACTCATGGTCTTTCTAAGAAATGCCTGAAACCCAGGCTCTTTCTTTGCTCCTTAGCGTTTCATACTTTTGGAGGATAGGAGCTGAATGTTTTCATTTTGATGATGCCTCGTTCAAAATGAGGAAGCTCTCAGATGGAATCCATACAGAAAGCTACATGATCAGAAACACAGTTCCTGCAGTCTCCAGGGCAGTGAAAGTCCCCCCACAGATGCACGGGAATTGTGGGACTGGCAGTACATTGGACCTGTGGGCACTGTCCCTTGATGTATCCTTTGGGCTGAGAGTTCAATATCACACCCTATGCAGAAGAGAAGATGGAGAGAAAAGACTACATAGAGGCTACTAAAGGGTGAGAATTCCTCCATTTCTGTTAGTCTTGATATCTATAGAATTGAGGTTAGATCCAGCAGACCCAGCTGGCAGAAGATTATACCTGAAAGAATTTGAGAAACAAATCATTTTATGATAAAGAAATATTTTTTCTCCAGTGCTAAACTCACTCACTCACTCACTCAGTACCTCTACCAGGCTTAAGGAAAATTTTACTGCTCCTGATCTAGAGCAATCTAGACTTCTCCTTTCTAATTATATATGTTCTAAGTACACTGTATCTATACAGTTTAAAATTAAGACAGATTTTAAATCTAAAAATAAAGATGAGGTTTTTGAATAGTCTCAGAAAAGAACAAGTTATTTTCAGAACTCATTCAACTTTTATGATCACTTCCATGTAATAAATTAAAGTTCTCCTAAAAATACTGATGTACCATTACCTAATTAAACTATTTCACACAGTACAACCTCAGAAGCCTGGATGATTCTAGATTCAAGCTCTAGTAAATGTGCCTTCCCACTGATAGAGCAGGGAGTTTGGAAAATACCTGATTTCAAAAAGTGCTGCAACTGAAATTATACTGTGTCTCATGCTAATACAGATCAGTCAGCATGGATGGAAATAGAAAAGGTCAACTCAAAAAGAGGAAATTTGTCGTCTTGCCACAGGCCTTTATTTGCATTCCAATTGAACCTATTTTGAAGATTTTTTTCTGTGAATCTAATGAACTCTTGTACAGACCTGTATAGAGGTGTGGATCTCAGGAATGTCCAGAGGGCTCAGTGGAATGAGAACATCTTTCCTGGTGGTAGGATTCAACCTTTCTCAAGGACTAGACAGAGGAGATCTGGTATTTGATTACATGTCAAAAATCCCCATGTTTAACTAGCACTTGGAATCAGATTCCTCTTTGATCTCATGGGCTGTTCTCAGAAAGGATGGGTATGGAGCAAAACTTCTCTCAGAAAAGAAAGCAGCTACACCTTGATGTAAATCTTACTTATCTGATTTCTTCTAGACTGCCTTCTCTTGGTCACAGACTCCTTAAAAGAGGAGTGAAGGCATCATATAGAGGCCTTGGTGGTACCACCAGGCTGACCAGGTCACTTGCAGGTGACACAGCACAGTCCCATGTCCAGGTGGGCCGTCACCTCAGGGGAGCTTCCACAGTCAGGGACAAAATGTAGCCCCTCTGGCCTCTTCTGCTCTGACCAGGAAAGATCAGGTCTGGTTCTTGGCATCTGCACTCCTCAAAGAGAGGGAGTACCTCCTAATCACCACGTGCAAGGGTAGTGCTACTGCAGTTCTTTTCATTTTAACATATATCGTGTTGATAAGCAGTCAATGGCATGCAAGGATTAATGCTTAAAGCAGCATGTGCTGGCTGATTGTTGGGAGTAGAGCTATTAAAAAGTGATAGTGCTCCAGCTATAAATGGATGCAATTTAATGGATAGTATTAGTAGCAGAGCTGTTCAGCTGAAGCCATGGCTAAAGGGACTTTGGTTTAATAACTTTCTAATTACATGTGTATAAGATGGGTCACTTAGCAGCAAACTGACAGGTTTACATTTCCTTATATACTAGGTATTGCTGTGTGTATTAGCCCTACACTAGAATTGCAAATAGAAAATAATTGGGTTGCTTTTTTAGCCTCTCCAAATGGTTTAAATTAATGGCAGTGCAGATCAACACAATGCCTTCATGTGTGTGATTTTAACCTTCATTGATTTCTGCAGTTCCAGGGCAGCATGACATTGGCTAGAGAGCCATGCTGATGTGATGGCTGCCAGGCCAAGGGCTGAAAGGAGGTTTATGCAGTATTAGATTAGTTCCTGGTACTCAAGAGCACAGATTATGGAAAACCAAAGGCTCCGTTCTCCAAATTATGAGTGTTTGGTGTTGTTCCTCAGGGCAGAGAAATTTAGTGTCATTCTGTTTATGAACGGCTGGCAGCAGCTTTGCACAAAGGCCTGAAATCCCTGAAGGAAATCTGATGCCTGGCCAAGATGCATCAGGAAAGTTTTGAGATAGGATGAGTGGGAAGGCTGCAGTAGTTATAAACAAACAGGCTCCTGGAGGTTGTACCTACCATCTTCCACATATAGTGCACTTTAAATTGTATTAATTGCAGTCATGCCTGTTACCATGACAGCTAGGTGCTGCAATTACCTCACACCTCGGGGAATTTCATGCTTAGTACAGCATTTGGAGTCTACTTCCTGCTATTTTGTTTTTATTTTGCTACTTTTTTTGTACTTTGGAGAAGTATTGTAGAAAGCAGAGCAGAGAAGTGCCTTGAAAGAAAAATGCATCTTTATACTCCCAAGGTACTACAAGCCCTGTTTAGCCATGTCCTGAGGAACCAGTGAAACATAATCACCTCTGTGGGGATCAAATGCAGTGGCTGAGGCTGAGTTTTCCCTTATAACTGCCCAGGATGGCCAGGACTCATGAGAAGCACTCCTCAGTGAGAGGGACATGCTGCACTGTAAAATGACTTCGACAAAAAGCTTTATATGGTGAAAGCCACAACATCCCTTCATCCAGAGGGATTAGCTTGAGGTCTAGCTGTGAGCTTCTGCATAATCTAGGCACTTCAGCTCCAGGGTAAGGCCACAGCAAAAAAATATATTTAGAAAGAATGTCCTTTTCAATTGGGGTGCTTTTGCATTGGAAAGCTGGTTTCAGTAACTAGGCGTGCTGGACATTGGGGTATCAGAGCAGGGCAGGGACCACAGGGCTGCAAACCCAGAGGCAAGGATAGCAGAGGGAAGAAGGCTCACTCACAGTGCTTGAGAAAATACATCTGCTAATCCCTCCTTTAAGGTGTTAAGCAGGCTCAGCTGTCATGCAAGCCTTGTGCTGGTGATCCACTACAGCATATTTCGACAAGGAGCCGATTTGAAGCTCACTTACTGTACAATATCACTTTGAAGAGTGTTGTAAACAAAGAGATATAGGCTAGGCAACATCCTCTGGGCAAACGTGAACCCTTTAGACTGAAGCTGGGGATTCAGGCATTTACACCCAACCAGCAATAGTTCATGGATCAGGTTTCCAACCTGACGTAGCAGCAGTGCCGTTTTCTTTGAGTCTGTCAGCATTTTCACATCATAAACCTCAGTGTTGCAGTGTATCTCAGCTGTTTCTAATCCCTGAGAACTGAGACTTGGCATATAAATTGCTAACCCATATATTAATTTGAGTAGAAGAGGATAAAGCTATGTCTAAGTTATACAACAAATTATGTTGATTTTCCTTTCAGTTACACAGACGCTGTCTGCCAGAGTCCTGTAAAATATGTTTTTCATAAAAAGGAATTGCATGTTCATTATGTTTTACATGAATTGATGTCTTTTATATTGTTTTAAAATGCTTTTGAAATAGCCATTTTGTTTACATCAAATAAGCTTTAGCTAATATTCTATTTTGTACATCATTACTCATTAATATTAGAATGGCAGCCGTGAACTAAAGGTAGATCTTTGTCTTTGGTCTTGTTCTTAATTTATGTAAAGGTTTGCTAAAACTTTATTTTGAATCTGAAAGCCATGTATTACAGTATTTGCTGACAATAATGCACATGTCAGTCAGAGCAAAAAGATTATTATTTTTCAAATGTCACAGCATTCAAATATTTGAGAGTTTTCTAACAGAAATAATAAAAATACATTTTTTTAATCTTGGGTATTTACAGAACATTGGTTATGTTTTTGACCTTAATCCGGTTGCTGGTAAATGTTTATTTACCTGTGTGCTGTGAGGGAACTTGATGGATTATTTCTTTAAAAAGGTGGAGGAAAAATCCCTGGCAGACAGAAATGAACCTCCAGCAAACAGAAATTACGTACTTAGGATATGCAAAACATAAGTGTGCTCTATTCTGTATGTAATACTGCACTCACATGATAGCTTCACAAAATCAAATTTACTCCACCTGCCTTCTAATGAATTTTTCTGCATTCTAAAGAGATAGTGCTATTGTAGCCAGAGTGAGTAACATTTGGTATATTAGCATATACCAGACCAGAAGCCACTGCATTTTCTCATGACTAGGGAGTTTTTACAGAGATGTTAATTCAAACTTCACAATTGTGAGACAAGTCAGATCTAAATCAACTGAGGCCCTTCTCTTCCCCCCCTCAACCCATACTGCCCAAACAGACTACCAAGAAATAGTGGTTTTCAGCCAAAAAAAACACATATCAGAGTCTTTGGGATGAGCTGCCAAGTAATGGGTGATCCTGAGCTCCAGGTACTGTTACTTAGCAACTTCTGAGAATGGATTAACCTTCTGTGGGCATCCCTTGCACTGCTTTTTGTACTCATTCATATAGCCAGGTGTAAGCCCCCTGCAGATCAATCAGAGATTTCCCTAACAGAAACCCAAGTATTGCATTGCACAGCCTGTGCAGTGAGCTGGGTGCAGCTGAGACAAACAGAGCAGCAGCCCCAGCACAGCACAGGTGATCTACCTGTGAACAATGATGCAATGTACCTCAAACACCTTTTTCATGTATAGATCATCTTACAGGGCACAATCCAGGGCTTCACTACTCTAATCATTCTTCATTAAATGTGTTTTAATATATGTGGTAGTGTATGAACCAGAATAGACTGACATGTGTGCAGTTACTTTTCTTTCAGATTTCCAGGCTATGCTTTGCTCAATCTCACCAGCTGTTTAAAAATCCTCACTAATAAGCCAACTTTCCTTTTCTTCTGCTGCACGCCCAAAAAAGTATACTTTGGAAAGTCATATGTGGCAAACTGTGTTAGATAATAGAGTGCAGTGTGGAGACTTCTTTCGAAATGAGACTCACCTGTAGGTGAGTGTTGTCTATTGTTTTGTTATCTGCTTTTCTGATGTAAATATAAAATCCACATGAATATTAATGGTAGTTTCTTGAGAATTGTCTAAACAGGAAAGAACAGACACTATAAAAAGCAATTCATTTGACATGACTGGTAAAATTCCTTATGCTGTAGTAATTTGTCAGAACCATTCTTTATCCCTCCAAACAAAATTACTGCTTTCACAATAGCTATATTTTTTATTATGTCTTGTGTAAATAGTTATGTTCACCATGTTAACTTTCACTTAACATTATTTGGTGTCACAGAAATGGTGACTGGAAGGGACATGAGCAGTCCTAGGCCAAACTTCAGTTCAAACTGCAGCTACTGCCAGTGCATTCTCAGATCAGTCCTGGTTTGGTCTTCCTAAGTCTTGAAAACACCAGGGGTGGAAATTTCACAGCCTCTTTTGGGCTATCCTAATCTCCCAGGCCATGGCTGGTGACCGTTATCCTCATATGTCATCTACCACTGCTGCAAAGAGTTTGGCTTTGCCACCTCTTTCATTAACCCTTAGGTAGCTGCAGGGTGCTACAGCTCGCCCTTTTAACCCATCTTTACCAAGTGTTCAGTTAATTTAGGAGTACAAACATTTCCCTAATGTGCTTTTTGTTCATGTTCTTGTTCCTGGCCTGACTGTTCAATTGCTGTGTATGCTCTGCTGAAGCCACTAAGGGGAATTTTCTCTTGGTACAGCTTGTTCCCACTCTTTCCTGTACTACATCTTTTCTGGTGCTTGTGGGGAACACAAGGCTAAAAGCATCTGTGCAATCAAAAGGTTCCTCCATCCTCTGATAACTGATTTCAGTAGGTGGAGATAAAGATTTCAGTGATAGCAATAGGAAAGGCCAGGTCCAGGCTGTAAATGCAAGTTAAGAAGGACATCACAGTAATATTTTCCTCATCTGTTTTGGCACAGAAGCAGTCAAGAAAGATTAGGCTCAAAGGCTTTCCTTATTTTTCCCCCTGCCTTTCATTAACCTGGATGGCCAGCAGGTGATAGCATTTTATGCAAATCCTTTTCTCTATACAACATTTTACCTTTTTGACAATAGGCAACCAAGCAGATGACACAGCTACAGACAAGATGGTTTTGAAGGCCCAATTTAAATCTGAGATACCATACATTTTTCAAAAGCTTTTCTAAGGTTAAGATAAGAGTATAATCCCTTAGTTTGGTGCAAATATTTTAAGACTTTGTGTTTCTAAAATCCAATTAGAATTAGCCTTGAAATTTAAAGCTGTTTATGTCCACTGAACCAAAAGGCACTGTGTGATGCATACAACAAAGTATTGTAGAGTTGCTCTATTTCTCCTCCCTTTCTGACACTGGTCTATACTATTTGCCAAGAAATTCATCCAAAGGTAAAATGTCATAACTTCAGGAAAAAAAACTTAAAAGCTATCCCTTTGCAACAAAGGACTTACAAAGCTTCCTTTTCCTTAGGCCTCTCTAGTCTTGCAATTTATTAGGAACTCTTGTCATCAAATATGCTTAGAATAAACCTGACATTTTGGGTGAAGTTATTTCCAATATCATGTTATATAAAATGCATCTTGATGCTCAGCACAGCTTGGACAAGTCTGCTGCACCTTTGAGAATCAGCACTTTGGGAATCAGCATGCTGATGTGACTTGTGAGAGGAGGGCCCAGAACATAATGAGATGCTGACTTGCTCTCACTTCAAATCACACATTATTTGAGAATCGAGAGGAAAAGGTTGGGCAAATTGTCATGGATTCCTTCACTCCCAATCAGTCTGCCTGTACTTTTGCCTGAAATAGGCCTCCCTCTCAAAGTTTGCCTACTTTCAGGATCTATCAATTGTTAAAAAAACTCCTGATACTTTAGATGCTGGAGAAAATTACCTCTTTGTGACTTAGATGATTCCTTTAGATGCAATGCAGATTTAATTTCTCACCAATGTGATTAGAATAATGCCAACACCACCATTTCTGAAAGTAACTTTCTTCTATGTGTTATTAAACATATAGTTCTATTAATTATTATTATTTAACTATGTGTTATTAAACACATAGTTATAGTTAAAGAAAGTTCTTCGTAATGACAACTAGTTTATTAACCAAGCCTATATGGGAGAAATTCACCATGCAGGTTACCTATTCAGTGTGTAAGGTTTGCAGGTACAGTATATGAACCATTAAACTGACCAGGAATTGCCTAAGGAAGCCAAAGAGGATGAAGTTACATATATTTAAAGAAATACAAAAGATCAGGAGATCAAGATGAGAAACCTTGAAGCTTATTCTACTTGTAGATTTTTATCCACCAGACAGATTTCAAGAAAAAGAAAACAATAGTAGTGGGGGACATTGTCCATGGACAATGCCTTATCTTCTGACCTGTAGATCACCAAGGACATGGGACAACCAGATTCAATTTCCATGCTTTGAGAAATATACTGACATGTCTGGTCTCGAGGAAGTTGTTCTAACTCACCAGCATGTTCTCAGATGCTTTCTTTCAAGCTGTCCTGTTGAAGTTGTTGCATTGTACATGGAGTAATTAAATGATTGTTGGGTTAGAAGGGGCCAACATCATAAAATTATATATTTATGGACTGATTTGGGTCGGAAGGCATCTTTAAAGATTACCTAGTTCCTACCTTCCTGCCATGGGCTGGCACAGACAGGGCACCTTCCACTAGATCAGGTTTCTCAAAGCCCCATCCAACCTGACCTTGAACACTTCCAGGCATGGGACATCCACAGCTTCTCTGGGCAACACAATCCAGTGTCTCACCAACTTCATCATAAAGAATTTCTGTCTTATATTGTATCTAAATCTACCCTTTTTTAATTTTAAAACTGTTACCCCTTTTCCTATTATTAGAACCTTTCTTCATCTTTTTTAAAATGCCCCCTTCAGGTGCTGAAAGACCATAGTAAGATCTTCCCAAAGCTTTCTATTCTCTGGGCTAAAAACCCCAACTCTGTCAGGCTTTCCTCACAGGAGAAGAACTCCACCCCCTGATCCATATGTGTTCATTGCTAAACAAGTATACATATGGCCAAAACAAGATAAGGTAGGAAATTGTGTCAGTGCCTTTGACAGCCTTTGTAGTGACATCTCCCTGAGTACTTTTTGTTACTTCAAAATTCATTTTAGCATGGATGACGATGTAGACCCTACCATGGGTGTCACCAAATCCCTTTGAAAAGTTGCTAAGATCCTCCTGGCAGAGTACAATGAACACACCTGCCATCTGCTTCCCACATCTGTAGGTGATGCTTATGTTCAAGGGCCAATACCTGTTACAGCTACTTTGGATTAAATGGCAGAGATGACCTAAAAACTGGTGGCTTAACAAAAGAGACACTTAAAGCAAATGGGTAATCAACAAAGCTTTATTTACGGGGTATCAGGCCATTATATTAATGTTTTAAATATATGGCTTGTTGTCTCATTCATCTGTGCCCAAGTGGGGAAAATCTGTAATAAGTGTAGCTTCCTAATGAAAATAATATGAATAAGAAAAAATCTTCTTAGCTTTAAAAGTAAATGTCACGATCTATGTAAAAGTTAGTCTTTTGATACTGTTTGTGAGACCAACATCTTATTGAATTACCCTTGTGCTACTTTTCCACTCTCTAAACCTGACTCTTCAAAGCTTTGTGCCTGCACATTGCTGTGTGAATAGGCTTATGGATGCTATGAACTCTTAACAAAAAATCCATTATAATGATACTTTGCTGTTTCAGGGATATTCACGGTATAACAATCCTAATGGTTCTGGTGAAGTAATAGGTATGGAAATGCTGGGTAGAAGATAGCTTCTCCCTACTTGAGTTGCTGTATGAAAGGTTCTGGCTCCAGTTATTGATGATCTAACCACCTGCAGCACTTAAACTTGCTTTTTACTTTTGTCCCCAGCAGTAGTCCCATTGCATTCAGTAGGACTGCATACATGATTAATCTGATCAAGGTCTAATTAGTGGAAGAAGTGCAGGCGCTGGTGCTGCAGACAGAAGGCTGTGCCCTGAGCCTGTCTTCCAGACACATTTTTAACCCCTGTACCTTTACCCATGCACCCACACAGGCACGAGCTGCATGCAGAATGTTATTCTGAACAAGCATTAAAATCCAGATGTTAAATAGTTTCACAGTTTGCATCCTCTGGAGAACCAGACAAAACCTGTCAATTTTGATTCTAGAATATTTCAGCAGCCTAATCAGGACCATTTGATGAAGGCAGAGATCTCTTTCAAGGGGAAAGTAACAAGTGATTATTTATTTGTTCTGCTTTTGAAACAACAAGACCTTCTTCAGTCAGCAGTTAAGGGCTCAGTTTTACCTTGAAATGATCAAAGAGCAAAGTTGCTCTGGCCCTGTGTGGAGCCACTGAAGAAAGAACAAGATGTGTGTCCTCAGAACACTTCAACCCACAGCCAGGACGAATTCATTATTTTCCATAGCCCAAGTAGCCTACAGAAACTAGTTCTCCAATTTAACCAGCCAGGGAAGGTGCCTCAGATTGGATAATCTCAATCTTTCAGGTATTTTGCTGCTAAGCTCCATTGCAAATGCACACTGATGGTAATGATTATCTGCAATATTTAGCGCTGCATGTTTTGCAGAATAAAAAGCAGTGATTGAGTTTTGGGGTCCTTTTTTTTTGTAAAAACAGTCACAGTATGATGTGCCAAAGATGCTTTTGTCCCATTTCCTAATGTGACAGGATATAAAAGGCATTTCACTTCTTGGGGAATTATTAAATAAATGTTTTAAAGGGTTGTTTTCTGGAAAAACTGTTACTGTTTTAAAGAAAAAAGTCACCTAAATTTTGATTCTCAAGCTCCAAATTATCGTGCAGATATTAAATAGTTGAACTAGGTGAGCACTGGGAGTCAGCTGGAGAACTGGCTAATGGAACAACTGGGAAGTGGGAGACTTGGCTGATGAAGTCTCATAGCACAAGTGTACATTACATGAGTAACTGCACCAAGATGACTCCATAAATCATTCTGTTCATGAAAATGCTGGTGAGTCCTCAAAGCATTGTGAGCTTTTCTGGGCACTGAAAAGTCATGCTGAGTGAATATTCATGATTTGGTGTTGACAGGAACTTTCTTTCCAACCTCTGAAAAATTTTACTCATTCAGTCAGGATAAGGAACATAATACTGTGTTAATTAAATGCCCAACTAAATGACACAAATTGTGAGTATGTAATAATTAAAAGGAAAAGTTCATATAATAGTTCAGATAAAAATTTTCAGACTCTGAATATTTGGAAAATATTTATGAATTATAAATGAACAGCTAGAAAATTAATTATTGACTTGTGAATTATTTACTAACCAGAACAGATGTTAAAGTTCTGCATTATTTATTATGATGCATTTATTTCAGTGCTGAGTATAACCTATGAAAATAATAGTGATATTAAAACTGTATTATTTAAACAGGTTGATCAGTTGTAATTATTATCCCTATTTAACAGGGGAGTCAAGAGTCAACTAAAAAACACAGGGAGGGAGATTTTCAAAGTACCCAAGGGGTGAGGGTTCCACAAGTCTAATAAAAATTAATGAGAGTTGCACTTCTGAATCCCTCAAGTGCTTACGAAAAATCTTTCATTGGGAGGTTAAATTGCATTCCCAGGAGAAGTCAAAAGCTTGAAATAGAGCCTGAGAGTTCTGATCCCATCTTAAATTTGCTACTCATTGTATCTGATGCCTCCTCTGTTTTGGGGCTGGATGTTTTTGTCATGGTACTGTAATAGAAGAGTCATTAGATACCAGACTTTCCTAGCTAGACCAAGCAGTTCATCCCTCTGACCCACCTGCAGGTAACAAATCCATTGTTCAGATATTCATATGTTTGGGGTTTGCCAAGCAATTATTATCTCTTTATTTTCTCTTTCTTCCTGAGACTGCATTGAAACAGAAGGGGTTTTTTGTCATTTTTTTTAATGAGGCTAACTATCCCTTAGCAGCCATCTCATTAAACTTTAGATTTTTTGTCTTATGGGTGGAGTTGACTGCATATCCATGACATATTATAAGATCTGAGAAAGATTATGAAATTGCAGTGTTGGCACTGCAATGATACAAATAATCATTCAGCCATCCTGAAGATCTGTTAGAATTCTCAGACACAAAACAACCTCCTGCCAAGAAAAAATTCATTTTTGTCCCTTAGTGTATTGGTTTTGGTGTATTTCACAAAGACACCTTTGTTTATTCCTGCTTTATGGCATTTGTTACAAGAATCTGTCTGAACATCTGTCTATCAGCTGTGATATTTAAATTAACTGCATTGTGTCCCTCTTGCTTATTGTTCATCCAGACTAAAAATACTTGGAAAATACTTGGGCATCTTGCTTAATTTAATTTTATTTTTTCTGTGCTTGGTCTTGTTTTCAAATTTTTGTTAGTAGTATTCTATCAAAGTCTTGCAGTAAGCTTGGAGATCTGACCCTGCATTCAGTGAGTTCATGTTACTTCTGTTTGCTAACAATCGACACAGTCCAGAGGCAGCTCTCTTTTGGTGGTCCCAAAGGGGAGTTACACTTTTTTCAAAAAGGATGTGCCACTTTCAGATACCCACCTATAACTTTCCCACTTGAGCCCCAAAGAAAAATGTAGAAAATGGCTGTGGTAGCACAAGAAAACCTGTATATGTGAATTTTTTTTCTGGTTTGTATTCAGCCGTGTAGGGAAACAGATGTTACAATCTTCACAATTTATACAGTAACTTTTGGCTAAAAACTTGAATGCATCTTATAAATTTTAATGAATCGAACTCTACAACAGCCTTGTGAGGGATTGAAGTTCTGCCATGTCCATTTTACAAATAAGAAAAGTGAGGAACTGATAAATGTAGTAACTTGAGAAAGATTATACCAAGTGTTGTGGGCAGACATGGGAAGAAAACTAGAAACTCAGTGCCCACTTATCATTTTACCTTCCCAAGGTCCAAAAACATATGGAAATCTGTAGAACAAAACACTTTGCTGTCATTGCTAGCTCTGGAGGGCTTTTTATGCTGCTCTGATGAGATCTGGCTTGAATCTGAAGATGGAAATCAGCCTGTCCTCTTCCCGTTCATCCTTTCATCTCCATCTGACCCACTCTGTGCCAACAAAATACTTTAGTTTGAAAAGGAGAGGATAATGTATGAAATTAAATGTTTTAATTTGGGGATGAGCACCTTGGAGGATTCAGACAGGGCTGATAAACCCTGTAGTTAAGGAAGGTATTGATTTTCCCCCTCATCTGAAGTAGGTGCACTGGTACCAAGCCCAACTGTGGATTTATTGGTCCAACTGTGTGATGGTTTTATGCCAGTGTGATTTGCTTTGTGTGGCCAGGCCACAGGAGGATGAACAGGGCTTTTCATGAAGGTGCCTTATTTTGACCCCAGGCAGGCATCTTGATTTCTCCTTCTAGTGCCTCAGTCAGCCCATAAAATCCACAGTTCCCTTCCTATCTGCCTAAATCCCCCCAGCTAGCAGCTTTAGCCTATACCTACCAATAAAAGCCTATGATATCATCCTCTAGGTTTTAAAATAAACCTGTTGTTTTTGTGCTGATGATATTATTAAGCACATGTAAGGAAATAAATAAAATGTTTGCATCTTTTATTTTTCCAGAGGTCTCTGTAATCCTCTTTAACTTCAGTTGTTTAAAAAAAAAAAAATCCTGTCTTTTCTTTAAAATCAAACGGAGGCCTATTCTTATTGAAATGAGGTGCATAAATCATTCTGCCAGGACAAGTTGTTCAGATCTGATCATCACAATAAAATAATAATAATCTGCTATATACAAATTAGTGTGAGCACACATTTTCTCCTGTGCAGGGCAAAAGTGATCTACAGCAAGAAAAAATTCTCTGCTGGGATCTTTTTTAATAAAGAGAAGCAGCAAGTCGCTGGAGAGGTGTTAAAAACATAGCACATCTTAGTCACAGAGTTTAAAGCTGAATTCCAACAAAAGAGATATTAAGGAATGATTTGGTGTTCCTCTAAGTAAAATCTGTTGCACTACACATATTTCATAACCATTTAGAGAGTTTTACTGACAAATAGATTGATATTAATATTTTAAATTAATGTGTAACTAAGAGTCCTTGATTTTTCTCAATGATAAATAATCCAGCAGTTCAGTAGATGATGAATGTCCCTACTCTGAGAAGCTTGAGAGCTGACACTCTGAGGAAAATACATAATGCAGCTGCAGCCCCTGAAACCAGGGCCTGAATTCAGTGCAGGATCCAGGAGACTACATCCAAAACTGTCGTCCAGCTGCCCTCACTTTTCTCTCCTTCAGTTTTACACATGTGTGATCATGAAGGCCTTGCAGCGTTTGTGTTTGGCTTCTTCAGTGGTCACACGCAGTCAGTGCCTGGTGAGGGCAGCCCAGCGCCTTTGGGAAAGCTTGTCTGCAGCAGTCGAGAGCACAGCATCCAGTCTGTATTTGTGCATTTATATGAAAATACCAACTTTTTAAACTGCATCTGCAGTTATTTGTGTTATCCACATCAGGTGTCTCCTCAAGCGAGCCTGGCTGGCCAGTTTGCCCCATGATGGCCATGCAGTGTTTCTGCTCAGAGGTGGTGATGGGCTCCAGCACTCATCTCTGAGTGAGAGATCAGAGATGTGCTAAGGCACGAGCTCTCCCCACTCCACCCTTACACACTTTTCCGATGCTTGAGTCTCAGCATGTGACAAAATTCACTCCTGGGTCTGAGCATGGGCTGCGAGCAGCTTTTAGAGGCACAGAGGATGGTTCCGAGGTGATCTTTGCTTCTCTGTTCTAAGTGCCTTGATGTGCTGGGAGCAGGATTGGGCTGGAGCTGCAGACCCTGCCTCCTGCCCTGCTGCTCAGCGCCGTGCTGATCTCGGGCGTTCGAGCTCCTGGAAGTCGTGACTCCCCTCCCTCCGAGCAGCATCACGTCTGCTCCCAGCAGCCTTCTCTCTCTCCTGAAAAAGGGCACAGCTCCAGTGCCTAAAGAGCCCTTCCCCAAGGAAACACCGTGAGGGAGCGGGAAGGAAGGAAAGTCCCCCAGCTCTGAGCACCGGGAGAGGAGCAGCAGCATCGCTCTGCAGCCCTGCAATTAGCAGTGCCCTGCTGATGCAGCCACAGCAGCTGATGGGCCAACGCTGGCAGTCCAGGTTTCTTCAGCATGAACCTGGGAGACACAGTAACTCAGCCTGTATTCACCCTTCAGGAAGTACACCCTTGAAAAATATGATTTGTAATTGTAGCTCTAAACCATACAGTGTAACTGTGAAATAGTGCAGTTGTCTCATTTCTTCTCCTTTAAAAAGCCCTTTGGATGTATTCCCTTTCTTAGCCACTGGGAAGCAATTTGTAACATTCTTGTTTTCTAGCTCTTGATTACAATGAGGTCCAGCTCTCTGGCCAAATGTAGAGTTTATTTGGTTTAATATCCATTTTGATAAATGTGTTAACAAATTGCAATCAAAATTGTATTTTGTTAATATGCTTTTCCGAAACTCTCTTCCCATCCTTAGCACATCATTAGTTAGACACAAAACCAGGACTAAAGCCTAAATTTTGGATCTCGTAATTCACTGTTGTAATATGGTATAAAGCAACAGAGACTTCATAGTCTTGAATCCATAGTCTTCTCCTTAAATTCTGTTCTGCACAACAGAAAGCAAACGTCAGGGCTCTGTAGGAAACCCATAGAAGGATAGCAGCTTAAAAATAAATAATGACCTTGATGATCTCTTTGTTAGGTCTTTTGCTCATTTTCCTTCGGGCAGATGAATTGCCTTTTAAAATCTAAAGTGGTACGAAGGGGTTGTTTCAAAGATATAAGTGGTGAGACGAAATGGGAACTGCCAAGAGAAATTTGAAACTGGTCTGATACTCTATTAGAACTTGTCTGATAGGGTAAAGAGTCAGAGCTTGTTCCTAAGCATCTCCCCTCTACTGCTCCATCAGCTGAAGTAACCTGGGCTTTGGAATAAAGGCTTTGACAGAACTAAAGTCCAACAAAGGAAACTGGGTAATATGCTGTATTTTAGCCCAGCTCTGCATTTATTGCAAGCTACCAAGTGCTGTGGGGAAATTTCTTGTAAAAGAACCCTATTGTAACAGGGAGACCTATTGAAAGAAGTGCCAGATGAAATGGCTGGGATCAGACATCATGTGCAAGCTTATTCCATCTCTTAGTTCCATGTGGGTGAATGCTCAAACTCTTGAAGAGTATGCAGGATTCATAGGATTCATGGATAAGACAGGAGAGTTTTGGTCGTCTTCCTGAGACATTTCCCATTTTGAGGGACTGCTCAAAGTGAGAAGGGGGATCTCTACAAAGAAGCTTGATGTTCATGTCATATTGCTATCCTGAAGGAGTGGCTTTTCTATAAAGGCTGAGAAGAATCAATACACAGCCACTCTTCTGCCCCTCTGATGCAAGGGAACCCTTGAGGACCTGCCTACCCCAGCCCTACAGTTGGTTGAAATCTTTGGTGTCCCAAAGCAACTGGAGTGGGCCAAGATCCAATGCTCATTCACGGATGAGATAAACTGATACAGAAAGATATCATTTTTCTTTGTCGTACATATCATACTCATGTTTCCAAACCCTGCAATTTCAAAATTGTGTAATTGTCATATAATGGTAATCATGGTTGTTACGCTGTGTTATGTCTAGGGGGAATAAAAGGGTAAGAAATTTGGTCTGTGTGAAACTACCAGATTGAAGTATACAGCAGACACATGAGCTTGTGTCTACATTAATTTACCCACTTGACTGCATCCTAATTTCATATCTGTTCTATCATCCTCTTAATTAAGCCCTAAGTAATTTAAAGCTTTGAGGTGGACTACTGTTTTATTTCTAGCTGTGGTGCATGGAAGTGTGATTCATACGTGTGAATAAAAATAGATGAGGACAGACCTTCCCCAGTGTAAACTGTTACAGCTCCAGAGATTTGTTTCTCAGGGAGGAGACGGGAGAAGTGGCATAGAGATTTTTGTCATGGTTTTAGGGCAAGGTTTGTTACTTATACATGGCAGAGGTACAGGACCACACAGAAAGAGCTTCAGGGCTGAAGCTTTGAGTTAGTCCCATTTTGTATTTGTTCCTATCTAAAGGCAGATGAGTGATGAGGTAAACACAGAGAAATTCTCACAATGGAGACATTAAATACATCCTGCTGAAGAAACAAGGTGAGGAGGGCTACTGAAGAAACTAGCACCTCCCTTTAGCAAATTTCTCACTTCATGTAAAAATAGCCTATGTTCAGGTGTGTGGTCAGTGGGGAGCTCTCTGTCAGGGCAGCTTCAGCACGTTAATCACCTGCCTTTGATATCCAGATACAAAGTCCAGCTCTCATAGGCACCCCAGAATGTTATGGCACTGAAGAAACCAAAAAATGTGTTTTGCTGATCCAGACAATGTTGAACAACTGCGTTTTGAAACAAACAGATCTATTGCTATGTGAAACTCCTTCTGTGGCACTGAATAGAAGCATAATTACCAAAGATTTGAAATCAACTTCCAGCTGAAAACTTGCCACAATATGCTTGTGTTTCATAACTAAACCTTTCCTTTTAGTCCATGCTGGCAGTGGCAAATTTCTGCCTCTTGCTAATGCCTAATGAGCAAAGCCTGTTATCAGCATGGCTGGGCTACAGTTTGGGGTAAAATTCAGAATATAACCCTTCATAAGACTGGTGCTGGTGAAAAATTATATCCAAGTATATAAATGATACATAAATATTTCCAAAACCTGTTCTTTCATTTTAGAAATAGTCATAAATTAAAGCAGGAGCAAGATACCAAGGATACCTCAGTTACAGCTGTACAATGCACTACCCTTCCTGTTTTTAGGATGAAAATACTACATTTATCTTTCTGAGTGGCAGGAAATTTATAATCAAAATCTTTAAGTTAATTTAAAGAGTGGGATCACTTCCAGAATATGTTTCTCTGATGGTGTCTTCTACATACATCTGTCCTGATAAAATACTGCTCCTTACCTTCACATAATCTCAGTTAATTCCTTGGCTTCATTCTCTTTTTCCATGTCATACAGTTGAAGTGGGAACACAAAACCCAATTCTGATATCAGAAAACCTCAAACTATATTTTAACAATCAGGGTATGATGATTATATAAATTAACAAGTGGGTAGTGGCAAGTTCTCCCTGAACATGAGGAGGAACTTCATGTGAGGGTGACTGAGCACTGAAAGAGGTTGCCCAGAGAGGTTGTAGAGTCTCCTTCTGTGGAGATATTCAAAAGCTGTCTGAACATAATCCTGAGTAGTCTGCTCTAGCATAACCTGGCTGAGTAGGAGGTTGGACTAAATAACCTCTATTGGTAACTTTCAAACTTCCCCGTGTTGTGATTCAGCTTAAAAAAAATGACAAAAACCACTGATAAAATAATGTATTTGGAAAACCTCTTTAATACGGAAAAATGTTTGCAGCATTTTTGGCAAATCTAAGTGCTTAGTGGAAATAAATATTTCCTTGTATCTGTCCTCTGAAGGTTTTTTCTCTCTTTTAGTAAGGGAGGAAAAAATAGAGAAAGAAGTAAAAAAAAAAAAAAAAAAAAAAAAAAAAAAAAAAAAAAAAAAAAAAGGGAAAAAAAGAGAAAAATCCGAGGAAAAAAGGGGGAAAAAAAAGAGAAANAAAAAAAAAGAGGAGGAAATAGAGGTAAGCAAAAATAGGAGGATATTTACCACTAAAAATTCTGAAGCAAATTTCTAAGACTCCCTGCATTAAGAAAATGAAAGAAATGAAACATTTTTATAAGAGCCTGAAGAACAAAAAAATAGTTCAATTTTGTTGTTTTTCCTCATTTTCAGGTTGGCTCTACTACAAAGAAAATGAGAAAACTGTCATTATTATCATTAATCTGGTTCCATTCAGCCACGCTGTTTATCTACAGCAGACCCAGTAATGCAAAGGGAAGGCACAATGCCTTTATATTATTATCTTCTCTAAATATGCAAGAGTTTATGAATAAACTATTTATCAGCTTTCTTTGTGACCAGCTTTGAATTTTCTTTAAATTTACATTATTATTACTTGTAAAGCACCTTCCACTTTGACTACTATTTTCTTCAGCTTCCATATGATCAAAGTGTCTAATGCAGAAGGACCTTCTCCTGCTCTGCTAGAATATGTCAGAGTTTTCCAGCTATGCCATGGAAGGAGGATAGAGCAGCATCATATGTGAGATCAATGTTATGCTGCAGATTGGTACAAAGAAATGAAAATTAAGTTATAAAGCCCAGTACCATGGCCTGGATTACATTAAATTAGGACATTTTTCAATTTAAGATTTTTTTACTTTAAGACACATTAAAATTCTGTGTGTGTGTGGAGAATGTCTGCACTGTGTCTCATTTCAGACAATATTCTTTCCATTCATCTTGTCTACTACCATGTAAATATGTTTTCAAAGTTATTCTTCCTTTCCAAGTGGCTTTTGCTGGCATTGCTTGCATTCTGTGTGTTTTGTCACTCTTCATTTTTGTTCTCTCCTTCCTCAATCAGGTGTTTGAACAAGAGAGGGCAGTGTTCAAGTTTTCTCTGGGGATGTAAGGTAGAAGAAGATAAAATCAAAAGTTGGGTCATGTCATGATATACATTTATTGAGACAAAAACATCTCTATCCTAAAAAAGCGTATGTTTGTAGATGTATTTTTAACCTAATGACTCACTGGATGTGTTGCAGTTTTTAATGGGGCATGAGTAATGCCTGGGAGTCTGTATTTAAATGTGAGGGAAATCTTGACATTTTTAAAGGGAATTCTCTGGTGTTGTTTCTATGGTAACTTTTCTAGGGGGATGACATTTTTTCAATTGATTTTTAATTGTGATCAACAGTAGAGTAACTAAAATATTGAACATAAAAGAAAAGAAATTATATTTGTTATGAGCCCTTTCAGACGAGTGGGAGACCGAGGCAGTGGCTGCACCTCACTTAAGCCTTCAGCCGGTGGCCTGAAGAACTTTCTGTGGTTCATGGACTTGACTTGGGGTTTTGGAGGCAAGGGGGCAGGGTGAAAGGCACAAGCATGTTTCGGGGAACACAGATAGTGGGGTTACAGCCCAGAAATCCCCAGCAGTGCCAGTGAAGCTTAGTGAAGATAGGATAATCAATCCCAAAGCTTTACGTAGCTAGAGAAACAAAACTATTAAAACCAGTGAATTAGAGATAATGACATGGGAACATGAAGGCCCTAAAGAGTATCTTCACACATTGTTTCAATTTCCTTGAAGAGCTGAACAGCAGAATTTTTAAATTAATTTTATTAATTAGTAATTAAGCTACAACTCTTAAAACTTCCTATACATGTATGTTTTAAAGCAGTACAACACTCTCAGGCAGAGTTTCCTTTTACCTGTGAAGTCAGACTCTAGTGTGCTTTTTTCCTACAAGCAGGGCTAGGTAGTAGGAAAAGGTGCAAGCTTTGACCATGATACACAATTCCTGGCCTCTGAGGCACCCCTGGGAGAGTTACACTTTCATGCACCAAATAATTGATCCAGGCACCAAGCCTGTAGCTCTTCCCTGGGTATATCTAAAAATCTATCCTGAGATCTCCATGGTGCCTTTGGGAGCTCTTAGGCCAGGACCAGAGCAAGGACTTCCAGATGAAAATTTTCCATAAGTACTGTTCCCCATTAATTTCCTTGATTTTACAAGGAAAGATAACACATAAAACTGAGGAGTAGTCATGTAGGAGACTGTCTAATTCATTGTGGAAAACTAAATTCTATACATAGTTTTGGATGGTAAACCCCTAAATTTTCCTGAGCAGCATGTCTGAAAGGGCTGCATCAAAAGTATTGCTGACAATTTAGACTTTGATACTGAATTAAGAGAAATCTTTAAGATTTATTGCAAAACCTTTTGTACAAAGTTATCATACACAGAGTGATTAAAGGAGGGAAGAGGCAAGAAGGTCTTTCTTTCAAAGGACTGAGCAAATCACAAAAAAAGTGATAAACAGAAGATCTGAGAAACTCTGGCTTTCCCTCTGCAATTAGCTTTGCATGAGAGGCTTGTCAGTGCATGTCTTCTCAAGCTTTGACATGACTTCTCCACTCTTTGCCCTTTGGAAACTCTGACAAAGTTATGGGAATACAGAGATGTAGCTCTTGGTGTCACTTGTAAGACCACGGCTGAGGATGAAAGCTTCTGTTCATATAAATTGCACCATTGTTCTTCTTCTTCCATATTAAAAAAGGAGACTTCATGATAATTACTTCAAGCACCAAGTGTCTGAGTCCAGGTAAAAGCTCAGAGACCATACCTACATCTACTGGGGACTGACATACCTGTGTCACTAAAGCAATTACTCTGGTCATACTGATTTAACTGGAATTTTGAATTTGAATTCGGTTTTGAAATCAATTGAAAAATTGTGCTGGGAGTGTGTGTGCATGCCTCATTAAGTGGAAAACATGGGAGAGGTGCTTTTTCGACACCTTTCTGATTTCATATGTAATCTGAGGCTACATATTTAAAGCACATATTTTTAAAATTACTCTGTGACACATTCATGCTAGCACACTATCATTAGCATGCTATCACACATGATTGTTTGTCTAGGTTTTACAGCTTGGGGTTGCATAAACTGATGCAGTCACCTTCTTTTTTTCTGTAGCCAGAAAAGGCAAAATTTTTCAATGTTATCAAATGCTTGTATGACTCAGAGAAAAAAAAAAAAGGGACTTTCTGAGAGTTATGTAGTCTCTATCCTCCTTCCTATAAGTGTCAGGATCTTCCTTCTCTTTTTGGTAAGTGTTAATATTTTCAGGATTCTCGTTATATTACAAATGCCACAGACATAGTGCCCACTTGCTTTACTGGCTAAGGGCCTGCTTCCAACGAAGAAGGGACATTTTGTCATTTCTTCAGTAGGAGGAGAAAATGAGGAAAACCCTGGTAAATTGCTTTCTAAGATAGAGAAGTGGGGTGTGAGTGGAGGTGGTGTCTTTATTAGATACAGTGAAAGTACACTTAGGATTTTATTGGCTGTCTGCCATCTTTGCCAAATTATCCATAGAAGCCCATCTCCAGGACCAGTATTCCTGGTGATATTTCTAACGCTGCTCAGGCTTCCACCATTTCTGTGTGCCACAACAGGAAATCAAGGTTTTTATCAGTGACCCTAAACCAATGGTAGCAGCAACTAGAAATCTAAAATAAAGTGGGGTTCTACCAGTTACAAGAACTTCAGTTGGCCAGACAGTGCTTTGCAACTCTGAATTTTCCCAAAACTTTGTATACCACCTTAAATGCTGTCTCCATCCATTTTCATAGAAGGCATTGCTGAACATTCCACAGAGATGGTTCGTTCCCTGCAGTCAGAAATGGAAAGTCGGTGCCAAAAGAAACTCAGTGGGACTGTATGAAGCACATAAGAACTTTGTAAACCGTCTGCTTCAGAAGTTTAAACTATTTATAAAAGCATTTTATTAATTTAAATTTATAATGCAAACAATTTAAAGCTAATAAAAATGTTCTAACATCAGATTGAGGTAGGTTGGAAGTGAATTTCGATCAATATAATGAAGGACAATTTTCTAACGTAATCTATGCTTGTCCTGAGGCTACCAGTATTAGGAGATAAGATAGAAAGAGCAATATCTATGTCAAAGGCAGAAAAAACACATCTTGATTTCAGATCTCCTTCAGATTTGCAGCACTAGCTACTATTCTGAAAATACTTTTTCATAGTTAAACTGTACTAGTTCGTTTCCATCTCAGGAAAGAAGAAACAAACACCTTTTCCATTATGATAATAAAATGGCACTTTAACAAACTAAGCTGCTGATGTTACAGTAGAGAAAACTGATACCTCATAGTTCTCTGAATTCTTGGCACATACAGTACTGATGCATAAAAGGAGTCCAGCATTTCAATGATAGCCACATTTTGTTATAACAAGATCACAGTGTAAAATCATGCATTTCTCATCATATTTTGCCATCAGACATTTTTTAAGTTGGCATTTTTATAGAAGCTTCTTAACCAGGCTTTCACAATAATAGTATTTAGTCTTATGTTAAAACTTAGATTCATATTTTTATCTATATTCTGTGAATATAAACCTAATCACAATGGAATTAAAGTTTCAATAGTGCTTTTTTTTTTTTTTTTTTTTTTTTTTTTTTTTTTTTTTTTTGTGTGTGTGTGTGAAATACAAATTTACATAAAGCCTCACTATGAAAACCTTTGCAACTGTGTTCCAGGTGCTATTCTGATTGGTTCTGTTGATTTATATTTGATTTCTTAGAATGAAGGAGGCAGGACTGGGCCCTACAAAGACACTCAAAATGTTCTGTATAAAGGACAGGTTTCAAAACACCTGCTGTGACTCCTAAGGCATTTTGAAACTTTGTCTTCAATATTTAGTTTTCCTTCACTGATGCTGCTGCTCAAATATCTGAAGGATAGAATTATTACTGAATTAGCTAGAATAACACTTTTTATTTTTTGATGTAGCTACTAACAAGACTCCTCTGCCTTGTCCTGTGCTTTATCTCGAGAAAGAGATGCACCTGCAAATCTAGAACATGTCAGCTTTAATTAAATTGAATATTAAAAATGCAACTTATCCACTGGTCTTGCAATATTTTGTCTGTGGATCAGTAAGCATCACAGGCAAGTGGATCAGAGAGATCTAACATCTTTGGGGGTTTTTAAGTTACCTGGGAAAATGTAATAAAGTAAAATCTTCATTTGTTTAAAAATGTCTATAAATGCATCCAGTTTTATGCCACTGATTACCTTTATAAGGTATTATCAGGATGCCACTTTAACAGGGCTTCATCAGCCTCCTGGAAAACTGAACTGACCTTCTCAGACTGTTGGACCTCACTTCACTAATGGGAACCCCCAAACATTTCTGCATCTCTTTCTAATTTAAAAATAAACAGTCAAGAGGGCCAATGTGAACAGAGAACTAATCAATAGGAAAATTTGCATCCTAGTTTGTTTTGATGAAGCATAGAACTATTTTATTTATTGAAACTGTATTAATGTAATTAAAATAAATGGAAAATGCACTCTTTACTTAATTAATATTTTAAGCTGTCTCTGAAGAATAGTATGCATCTTGAATTTAGTTATCATTTTTAAACTGCAAGACAGATTAATTAGATTCAAATCTTAGCCAGAATGAAATAATTTTCTTAATAAAGCTAAGAGCTCTAGAATTTACTTGGAAGTAGAATGTGTCTGTTGTTGATCTTCACAGCTGAGCATGAGAAGATAAGACATAAAACTCAGTGGAGTCTAGTGGTTAAAATTCTGCTAAGTCTACTTTTAAATTATGGTCCTAAGTGTTGGTTTTATTTATAACAAAGGTGTTGTGTTTTCAAGACATGGGAGTTCTGCCTCTTTCTTAATACGTGTATTCCTAAAGTTAAAGAAATTTAAATGAGTGTGGTATAGGAAGTTAATATTTAGAAAAGATGTTTTGTTCATCAGAGTGAAGGAAATTCAACTTTGATTTCAAGATCCACATGGACAGAAAATCTATGGAAAATCCTCTACAACATATTTGGATCTGTATTTAATGAGAAAGGCTCCAAAGGATAACTTATGAAAAAAACAACAAATGAGATTGAATGGTGTTTTAGCTTTACCATACACGCTTTAAAAGAATTAAAATCTATTTCATGCTGCACACTGTGCATGTACTTGCAGAAAGAAGTAGCTCAACTTAGAAGTGCAGACAGATCTGTAGTCGGAAATCAAGGCAAAATGGTCAGTGTGGTTTTCAGTGCCCAGTTATGAAGAACAGATTTTTAGGGTGTCCTGACAAACATTGGTGATTCTCAGGCAAGAGTTTTGTTCTGTGCAAAATGGAAATATGTTTCAGCATCATTCTCACTGAAATTGCAAGATTTAGAATATTTTGAGTTTAGGCATAGTTCAAATACAGCTCTTGAATTTGGATGAATGTTAATGTGAATCTTCAAAATATCGGTATTTTTAGATGCGCTAAACCCAAAGAAACTGTCTCAAAGTCATTTATACTTTCAATGTCAACTTTTTTCTGAGAAAAAGACATGAAACTTTCTATAAATTTTATAATGAAATGCTGATGATGATAGGGTTTTTTTTGCTTTCCCATTTTTTAATTAATTAAATCATATGAGAAAATTTATCAGTAAGTCAATTCACAGATATGTGACCAACAGTTCTAGATATACTTTAAAAACAGATTTTAAAATTAAAATTAGTAAAAAATTGAAAATTATTTCTATCTCTCAACACCTTCTACATTTTTAATGAATAACACATTAAACAATCTATGTTTAAATAATTTCTCCCTGTGACATAACCCTCACAAGTATCTGTCATTGCTTCAAGGGTCCTATTTAGAATGGGATAAAAGTAATGAAAATTACATAAATGTGAAAAGTTTTTTTCAATTGCACCACAAAATTCTCAAAATCTCACTGTTCAAAAATATATTTGTTTTGACAAGTATTTTGCGGTCTCTTGACACTTGGCCAGTCAAATTCGTGTTCAACCCATTCAGCACCTAAGAGTTCTGAAAAGATACAAAATTTTCCCAGGAATTGTTAATGGATATATTTTTAAATACTGAATACAAACTACAAAGCTAATGGAAGTATTTATCAGTTTCAGACAGTTCATTAGAAGGATCAATATGCAAACACACGTGTCCCTTTAATGAAATCACTTGGCGGGTTCATTTATCTTTCAACTTAAGCAATGCAGGTTAGTGAGCAAATTATGTATGCTCTGTCTCTTCCGGGGGCAGGAGAATATCACACGGAGAGGGTCCTCTCAGGCTGACAGACTGACAAAGCAATGCTTTCAGACCAAGCACTACAAACGTGGCTGAGGAAATGTTTGGAGAAGCCAAATTTGTGTTAATCTGTGGGAACATGAAGGATTTTGCATGAGCAGAAGCCAGGTGAGGAGTACCTCTCCTGCCTAGAAAGCTTCTTTTCAGAAACGATGGTGATGTAATGAGCATCTTACTCGCCCTGAAAAGGGAAGGCTGGGTGTGGGTGAGATGTTAGTGGAGGTGAGTCCAAGGCACAACCACTCTGCACTTCCTGGACACGGCAGAACTACCCCGTACAGGGGATAGTGGTGACATTTCGGTGGTGTCCTGCAACATTAAGTGAAAAGTCGCTCTGGGGCGGGGATGCTCTGGGACCTCAGGCGGCCCTTGCCCTTCCTTGGCTCCCCGCACAGGTGCATGTTCCTTACCCAGGTGCCGGCTGCCGAGGAGCGCTGGAAGGATGAATACTGTCCAGAGGAAAAGGGGGCAAAGGAATTGCTACACGGAAGTGCTGCGGTGTCCCCGGGACAGCCGCGGGGAGCCAGGGCCCCCCGCTCCCACCGGGAAGGCAAAGCCCGCGGGGACCGAGCAGGCGGCAGTGGCCGAGCCCCAGACGGCCGCCGGGACAGCAGAGGTGTCGGGAAAGGGCGGCCTGTCCTGTCCTGTCCATCCCGTCCTGTCCTGTCCATCCCATCCCGCACACTGCCAGGGCCACTCCGCGGCTGGGGAAGGGGCGGCGGGGGTGG
>VXBB01022400.1:352505-373664 GCA_013399915.1 Illadopsis cleaveri | reverse complement strand
TCTCGTCCCTGGGGGCTGACGCCGGCTCCGATGCGCCCGCTGCTTACCAGGTAAGGACCAAGCTCTCCTCCTCCGGCGCTGACCCGCTGCCCGGCAGACCCCCGGGGGGGCCCTTCTCGCCTGGGGGAGTCGCGGGGGTGGGTTTGTTTCCGACCCTTCCCCCCCGCCCCCGTTCCATTCATAGTCCCGCGGATTCCGTGTAGCAGGTTTTTACTACTGGGTATTAATCTTGGCTATTCTGGTAGCTGCTGTAAATTCGTGCCTAATTAGAAGCATTAAAAAAAAAAAAAAAAAGATAAAAAAAGAGCAGCCCTTGCCATTGAAATGCTCAGAAAAATAACATTAATATCCATAATCTGTCACCCCTGCCACTATTAATAACGAAAAATCTTTAACATTTATGAGGAATGGATTGCACGGTTATCTGAAGATGTCTCTCTTTTTGAGTAATCGACTTCTTCAGGGTCTGATATGAAAAGAGCCTTTGACCCGATCTGTTGCCATCTTGTGCCATTATTCAGATAAAATGAAATCTAATGCTGATAGATGGGAGGTAAACCAGGACTGGTTCTAGGAGAACAATGATAGCAGATGTGTACCCAGTAATGCTGGAGGACTGCACTCAGCTTCTCGGAAATAAATCAGAAACCTCAAGCTTTCTCTTTCAGTTTCAAAAGTGTTGGGTGGAGAGACACTGCATCTTTCTGAAGTTTGTTTTAGATCATATGGCTCTTGGTGTGCTATTGGTGTGGTAGTGCATGTGTTATGGTCATATACCAGACAGCCCTGGTCTGCTATCCAAAAATATTTGGAGTGTGACCAGGAAAAAGAATCTCAGAATGTGTAAACATTGTCTCTGTAGTATCTCTCTCTGTTGTGCACCCATAGGGCCTTGCTAATGGCACTTTCCTGTCAAGTTTCATTTTACTTTCTTGTTCTGCTTAGGATCAGACATTCTGGCCTTTCTGTATCCTGGATCTGAGATAGATTCAAATTGGCAGCTGAGAGTCATATGGGAATAAACTCATATTTCCTCACAAAGTTTGGGTCTGTCTGTATGTCTTAGATTTTAAAGATGTAATATATTAAGTATATCTCCACAGGCTGGGTCTAGAGAGAATTGAGTACAGAATAATAAATGTGAATGTTTCTTTAACAATTAGTATCTTCAGGAATGGTTTTGGTTTTCACTTTTAAAGAAATGTTTACTTTAAAAAAATCATTAAATTACATCTTTGCATTTAATGACTTCCAAAGCAAGACAGAGTGAGAGCAAGAGCATTTCCTGTAGACAAAAAAAAGGAGTGTTCTCTGGGATAAAGTGTGAACAAAACAGCAGTTTATCAGTTTTATTGGCCAATGAGACTGTGGCCATAAATATTTTTGTCTGATTTTAATAGGTGACTTGCTGTTGGCTTATTTAAAGCGCAGAAGCAATAGGTAGGCTTTTTTCTTCCGTTAATTGTGAATACAGGAATTCTTAATTTTTTTGAAAAGCCCTCCAGGTTCCAAAACCACACTTGAAACTGAATTTGTGATAATTAACAGGACAATCTTCCTACTGACAGCTCTAATTAATAGTATCTGTAATTAAAATCGTGCCCTTCCAGCAGGAAAATTGTTTGAATTTCTTGGAGTGACCTTTTTTGCCATTTCTCCTGGGAGTGTAGTGGTTGATATTGATTTTATAATGAGCTCAGTTTGTTTAATAAGAATCTGTAATCCAGACACTAAATGAAATGTGTGCCTCCTTTTTTCTTCACAGATTTATATATATTTTTTAATCTTCATATTTATATGTGAAAATGACATTTTCTGTTTTAAAAACAACAACAATGCTACCAGGTTGCTGCTCAGTTTTTCAATAGCAAGACTGTATTAATATTTCTTTGTTCCTGACCTCTAGGCCCAGTCCTAACCACCTGACTTCTTAAACAGTTCCACTGGGTTTTCAGGGGAACTGTAGTCGTGAGTGGGAGGAAAAATGTTTTTCTTTAAAAACAAAGGTTTCTAAGAGCTTGGTTCTCCTCCCATGGAAGTAAATGGGAATTCTGCCATTTGTTTCAATGGCAGCAGTAGGAAGCCCTAGTGCAGGCAGACAAAATGCTCAGGCAGTTTTGATGCTGCTAAGTAGCATTTTATCAAAATGAATCACTGAGCCTGGGTCTGTATATAATAAACTATTCACGTGGATTTGAAGAGAAATAGGATTGAGCCTACTCGAATTGTCAGAATTGCCTTACATTGAGCTGTGTTAAATGTAATGGATATCTGGTGTGGTGCATGTTTTGGATAACATCAATTAGGTCTCAGAAAGGTAGCCACTATCTTTTTCCTTATCTTCTCTTCATACTTGTAGGGGAATAAGGTAACTTGTATTAATATGAGAGAAAGAAAGAAGCAGGCAGCTTTCAAAACTGTACCTACTTGATTGTCCTCTGTTTTATGTTTCCCAAGTAGCCACTCGGTTAACTCGATGTTTTTTTAAAAATATGAAATATTTCAGGGGCTGCTGCCACTAGGCTTTAAAGCACGGTACTCCAATGTGTTGCTGCTTACAGCTGACGTGACAATTCAGATTTATTTTTTTTAATTTGAAGGGGGACAAATTGGTCGGTATCAAAGGGCCTTGTGGCCCAATGCGATTCAGAGAGAACACAGAAATATCACTTCAATTCACATGCTTCTCAAAATGTCAGTGGTTTATGTCTTCACATAAACAAGACTGACCTAAATTTTCAGCATTTAGCAGAAGCATTTTTCATCCTAACCCAGTTCAGCCAGGAGGGTTCATTCAGGGTTTTACTCTTTCCTTACTCATCCTGTGAACTTTGAAGAGTTTTTTCCCATGGCTGTTTTCTGGGGGAGCTTGGGGTTTTTTTTCTTCCCTTTCTGGTTTATGCAGGGAAATGCCATCTTGAGAAGGGGAAAACAGACAAACCATATTATCAGGGAAATAGCAGGTTAGCTGCTAAGTCTCCCCCCTGTACTGGAGGCGTAGCACTTGTCATGCAACATCATCCTCCCTCAGGCACGAGTACTCCTTACACTTAGCTACTAACTCAAGTATTTCTTGTGTAACTGCATGAAGACGGGACCTGTCTTAGGCAGGACTACCAGTACTGTATAAAAGTTGAAGCAGTAAAATTAAATCGCTGCAGTGCTCCTGATAAGCTGCCAAACCTGGTTATTCAGGTGCTGGGTAAAGGAAGCAGCTGGCCCTCAAAGTGTTGAAGTAGGAAAACCCTCCTGAAAGACTAAGTAACAGGAGGAAGGACAGATACACAATTGCAACTTCATTTATCTTTGAATCACTAAACAACAAAATTACAGGCTGGTTTAATTAGACAGTAGCTGAGAGCTTTTCAAAATTAATGGAAATAGTGTGTCTCATAAAATGTTACGTTTTATACCTAAAGGCGGACAGTTTTTGCGTCTCTCACAAACACATCTCCTGTCCCTTCAAACCACACGTGTAATGATTAGATAAGTCAGCGTTAGCATTCAGGGATGGCTAAAAAGAGGCTCTTGGTGCCTCCGCGGAGCCCCCGCGCATGCGCGCACCTGCACCCCTGTTTTTAATTGTCACTGCCGTTGCTTTGATCTTCTTTGAAAAGCAAGTTTAGCATTCTGCAAGCCCACTCTCTGGTCCAGGAGATTAGGGCAGAAGCGTTTTAGGAATTTTCAGCAGACACTCTTTGATTTATTTCACAGTACTGAGCAGATTTTCTTCATGCACTTTGAAGACTTTAGAACATAACCCAGAGAAAAACGGGCATTCAGGCATCAGGAGCGGGCAGCAAACAGGGCCACTAAGTGCACATCTTACTTGTCACTGCTCCCATTAGTGAGGCATTTATTAATGTAATGAGTGTGTGGTAGTGACTGCTACGATTTAGGGATGCTCTGTTTGATTCAGGGTGATGTGTTTGTGAGTCCAGCTGAACCCTGGCTTTTGACCCCTGTGTGGGGAACGCTGGGGTGTGCATGTTAAATCATCAGCATATTTTATACTTTGCACTGCAGAACTTTCCTATGAGCATGGTCTTCTGCATCACTGATAATGCTCAGCAAAACCTTGCCCATAATGGAATTAAAAGGCAAAAGTTAAAATGCTCTGAAGCTGGCTTCAGCAAGCTTGCCTTTTAATATTTTATGTCAATAACATTCTTTTTAATTTTCCTTCATCTCAGCCAAAAGAACTGCCTTTAAAAAGTGAGGAGGAAAACACCAAACAGTTTACAATGAAGTTCTTTCTGAAACTGCCTGAAATATTCAAGGTTACATGCAGATGGCTTACATCATCAGCTGTTTTAAAAACTTGTCCAATTAACTTGATTTGGCAGGCATATAATTGTAAATTATATGTTAAATTCTACATTATTACATGTATTGTATTATGTATAAATTATATATTCCTTTGTCAAATACAGTCTTATTAATTACGTGATCCTGCTGGATTCAAAGCCCCTGAGAACTTCTCCATGCTCTTACAGATTTATCCCGCTGGTATTTTTTATTAGGGATGTTAAAAACACACTATTTGCTACAATTACAATAAATATTTTGCTGCAAATATTTTAAAAGGCTCCAACTGAAAGAATCTGCTGGAAACAAACCCTCTACTTAACCATCATGCATGATTTGTGTGTTTAAATACAGATAACTCATTACCTCTAATTTGGCTTAATATTTTACACTCCTGACTGAATTTCAAAAGCAAACTTGTTATTACAATATTAGACTTTAATGTTAGAGTAATACTGTATATCATCTCCTTAGAAACTAGAATTTTGTGGACTAAGTGAAAGCGGGGGCGGGGGTGGGAAAGGAAAATTTAACTTTTTTATTTATCATGCTCTCAGTAATATTTCAATTAAAATCACCCTTAGTACCAAGGGAAGCTGGTAAACTGGAGATAATCCTTATCACAAAGTATTACCTTTTATATGTATAAAACTTAATTTTCAAGGACCCTCGTACAGTTAAGCACAAAAGATATTACTGAGGATGAGGTTATTCAGTACATGAGTATTTAGTAAACATTTCAGAAGGAATACATTTTGTAAGGATTTTGGATAGATGAAAATTTTGCCTTAAGGCAGAATGCTGTGAAGGGCTTGCTTGTGTTCTCTTCTGGGAAAACAAAGGGCATAATGCATTTTTAATCTTTTCTTTCCTGTGTCGTTATTTAAAGAGGCAAAAAGAGATCGTCTCATGGCTATGTAAATCTACAGGACAAACTGTAATTGTTTGTGATAAAGCATACACGGTGTGGTATATGAAGTAGAAGAGTTGTTCTTGTCCATTTAAGTCTGCTTATTGTGTATTATGTGATCAATTTTGTCTCTCTTTGATTAGCATTTTGTCTCAGAATAAATTCTCAGGAATCTGCAGATACTTTGTATGTACAGTAGTTACATAAACCACTGTACTTCAAGGTGAGGCAGTTTTCACAGTGTACAAAATATGTGTGACTGCACAGAATTCACAGTAGTCACACATAGCAGTTCTGGGAGAGGAGAAGAAGGGGAGAGTGTTTCAAGGTGATTAGAAGAAGAGTTTGCCTTTTGTTTAAACGCTTCATTGAAGTCAGACAGTGGATGGCCAAAGCAGAATGAAGCAAAACAGGATGTGTACAAATCTGGATTTGTAAATGTGGATTTAACTTCTAGTCAATTTTTTATCTGATTAGTGTTCAGAGCTATCCACAATTCTTGTGGTGCTGTGGATTCTGTTTTTCCCTAACCTTGCTTCCTGTGGTAGCCATAAAATTGAGTTACATGGTAGCAGGGTTCAAAATAGCATTCCAAAATACTATATGAATTTATAAATCAGCAGAAATTTATCAATCCTGCTTGGTCAATAAATCAGGATACAAATAAATAGGGGTGTATTTGCTAACACAGCATTTAAAATCAACTTCAAAATACTGCTCAAGGAGAAATGCCCATCTTAAGGGCTGGAGCTTGATGGCGGAGATTTCAGAGGGCACTTCTGGAAGTCTTTATTTGAGCTTGTGATGTGTGTCTCGAGGAGCAGGGCTCTCCTGTCACCTCCTGTCTCTGCTGTGCCCCTCTGCTGCAGCACACACAGCACAGCCAAGGGGCAGTCCTGGGGGAACCAATGCAGGAAAGGGACCTGCTGGGCTTATTACTGATGGATCTCCCCCAGCCTTTTCCTATCTACGTGAATAACTTCTGTGAATTACTCAGTGCTGGAGAAATGGACTAGCCCTTACCTTCACCTTCGCGCCCCAGACCCTTGGCTGCTGCACCAGTGCAGCAACACCTAGGAGTAAAATACTCCTTAGAGTAGAGCAGGCAGCTGAGAGAAAGATTTTTTTACAGGTGTGGAAGGAAAATGAGCATATATGCAAGTCCTGGAGTGCTTGGATGAGAAGGTGCCATGCAGGTCTACATTTTCATTAAAAAACTATCTTTTTCAAGTACTTGTCCATTTTTCTGCATAAGACTAGTTCAAAATGGCAGAGAGATGGTGATGCTGACCTTCTTCTCTTAGCCAACTTTGTTTATTTTTCAAAAATACTATGTTTGAGGTTGGTGTTTAGTGAAACAAGGACAAATGTGCCCCAAGCATCCCGCAGTATGATTTATGTGTATCTAGGATGGGAGAAAATGCTAAGTAAAAATAGTAGGAGGCGAAATTAAGTTAGTGACTCATTTTTAATTAATGGGAAATCCAGAGTCTATACCCAAACAGGCATTTCTTAGAAAATGTGCTGGAGGTGCTCTGGACTACCAGGCTGCATCTCGCCTGGTAAATTAAACCAGTAAATATTTTGAATGGTCCTGGCACCATTTCAGGTCAGGCCACCCAACTTCTCCCAGTTTCTTAACAGAGCAAGCACAAACAAAGAAAAAGAAATGAATTCACTCAACAGGCAGTTTTATTAATAATTTGGCTCTAGGCATCTGGTTTTAGAGGGTGAGAATTCCTGTTGCTTTATCTGGCCTAACTCCCTGTCCTGGATCACCAAGGTCTGGGTTCCTGCTCCCAAAGATCTGGCTCCTGAGCATTCTGCTCCTGCTTCAGAGCTCCTTTCACCCATCCCTGTGGTGCCGCAGGCTGTTTGCCAGCTAAGTGTGGGCTGATTCTGCATAAGTACAATAGATTGTCTTCCCCTGGTAAATTGATTATGTCCCAGTGCCTGTACATTATAAAGAAGCCAAAGATAACCACAGCCTTGCCTAATGGGCTGGAGAGTATTTGATTTGCAGTCCCGGGCCATACATCATCTCAAGTGTCCCGATCCCTTTCTGGAATAACTATACTGTCTTCAGTGGCTTTTTTTTCCCCCCATGTAATGTAGAGGATAATCAGGCCTGTCTTTCCTACACACTTCTACCCTTTTTTCTGTTTTAGGATTTTCCTTTTTTCTTTTGCAGCAGCTCTGTTATCATGTTTCAGATTTGACACATTCTTCTATTGTATATTCTCTGAATGCTCAGCAGCTAACACTGCAATCTGGCTTGCTGATCCTTTCATATTCCTCCAGAGTGCTGCACTAGAAGGAAAAAAAAAATCTTTTTTTTAAAGTTTTTAACTGGAAAGTTTTTGGTTTTTGGGTTTTTTTTCAGGGTAAATCTTATACCAGGGCCTCTGAAAGGGAGTAGAAATAATTTTGTGTACATAAAGAACAGTGGTAGATGATGTTTGTCAGTTCTTGTAGGACCATGTTGCCTGCGAGCAGGAACAGGTTGCAGTGTGTTCTCTGAAGGCTGTGAGGTATATAAAAGCATTCTTCCTACTGCTTTATTCTTGGTACATCTGTTCCTCCTGCAGCCCAGTCTCACAGGGTGGGCATTCAAAGGGAAGAGGAACGGGGAATGCCGTGTCGCTTCGTTTCTCCTTTGCTTGTGCAGGGAGGCTGTGCTGTGCTTGGCCATGTGAGCAGAGCAGGTCTGTGTCCTGCCCAAACCAGCAACATCTCACCTCCAAGGGCCTTTGTGCCTCCTGCACTGTGTGTTTGTGCTTCACCTTTGGGAATGGTTTGAGACCGACTGCAACCACCCAAAGTTTTACCCTGCCATGCCCATATGGGCTTGGCTGCTTTGGGGGGTAGATGAACTAAAGTGAGTCTCAAATCCTCCACTCTCCTCTGCCTGTAGTCCTGTAGGGACTCTTGTAGGGATGTTGCCAAGTGGAATATTCAGAATGGACTGATAGTTTTGCTTGTTCTATTGTGATATAAGCTATAAGACAAGTTTGGGTAGAGCAGGCTGGAGTTCTCCTGGGGCTGTGCTGCTCCAGTCTTAAGGGCACAAGTGAGAAGTGTCATCCCAAACAGCCTCGTGAGTGTGTGTGACATGTGAGGGTAAGGAGGTCCGTGGAAGGCCTGTGTGCTGAGCTACAAGTCAGATATTGAGGATGTGGCTTATGTTGGCTGGACAAGAGGCCCAATTTCATTTCTTTCAACAGAGAAAAAGCTCCTGCTCCAGGGATAGGGGCCTTCTATCCAACGTATTTTCTTTCTCTTGTAATTTTGTGCACAACAGAGATCTAAATTCTTTCCAGTAGTTTAAAGAACTGTAAAAGACAACCTGAGTGATTTAATGCACACCAGCAAGGCATGATAAAGGACTGAGACAGCTCACCTAACTTCTTCATTCTGTGTTTTTTTTGTGACATGTTCTAAGCTTTAATAGCATAAGTGTCTCTCCCTGTGCTTCAGTTCAGTTGGGGCATTCCTGCAGCTCTTCCCATTCCAGTTCAGGTTCTCAGATTTCAGTTTTCATCACTTGTATTCTCAGCAAACAACCAAATCAGGACTGAAGAAGGGTAAAAGGATGTTCCTAAAAGTTAAATCCTTCAAAGAAACAAAATTAATTTGGAGGGTGAAAGAGAATAGCTTTTCAATAGGAGAAAATCAAATTTAGTGTAAGTGGCTTATCCAGAGGAGAAAATTCATGAGGTTTTGTCTAGCTTTGTTGACCAGTTTCTGTATTTCTTGCTAAAGACAAACGAGTGATGTTATATTGATGGTTGACTGGGATGACTGCATTCTGAACAAGCACAGATTTTGACCAGGGCAATAGGTTTTTTTAAAATTTTTAATCTTTCATATTGATAAAACACTGTTGATTTTCAGTGCAGTTTTTGTTTTTCTGTTTTCCTGTCTAGCTGACATAGTTGCATGCTTCTTGATGATTCCAGCTTTTTCCTTTTACATAGGACGGCTGTTGTTTTGCAGAACCACATTCTGGCAGCCTCTCAAGAGATCTCAGAAATGGCTGATCTTGCTCTCCAAAGTGAGAACAGCTCAACATTATCCTGATAAAACTCACTTTTGGTATTGGGGTTGCATGCTTAGCTTGGCTGATTAAAATCACTCTTTTTCCCCTGCTCATGTGTTGCCTGACTTGGGGAGCCATGCAGTCCATGCAGATTGGGAGGCTTGTCCTTGGTCACACTGCCAGCAGCAGAGGTGCCTGGTTTGAAGTGGGCTGCACTAGAGCCCTGAGGGCCACCACCACCCATTTTCTGGTACTGCTGGTATCAACATCCCCCTGTTCTTCAGAAATGTATTGGGGAGAATATTCAAAGGTTGGACACACTGATCTTTCCCACTAATTGCTAAGAGAAGAACAAGGGAAGGATGAAAAGGTAAAATTCACTATGTTGGTGCCTTTCTGACAGCATGGGGAAAAGAAACTTGGATCTTACTGTTTATCAACTTCTCAGCTAGAGTTCATTCTGGGTTTCTGGGAAAGAAAAATGCCTTGAGTGGAGTGAAATGGTGTGATTTGCTGGAAGAGGTTTTGCTGCAGTGGCTCACAGCACAAGATGCCAGTGGCTGGCTATTTACATCAGATAGAAGGAGAAATGTGATGGAACTGAATGTATTTTTGTGAGAAAAACAGTGTACACATGTAAATTTATCTTATATATAGGGAAATTATGTCATACATTTCCCTCTGTACTGTGTGGTAACAATATGTATAGTAACATGGGAATTTGAGCATGTGAATTCTGTGTATTGTGGCCCCAAGAACAAAATAAGGAACTGCAGTTCCTAGTTAACCTCACTGGAAAGCACTTGGGTGTGAAGTTAAAACATACATAAGGGTTGCCTAGCAAGCTGTTCCAAATTTCAGCTTCTTTTTGGAGGTCTGGGTCAACTCAATTGCTCTGCAGGCATTGTTAACTAAGAATTTTGTTTGCTTCTTTGAGGGCTTTAGAAGTTAATTAAGTATAAATCAATGCTGGAGGCTTCTGTGAGTGCTGGTCACTCCATCACCAAAGGGGCAACGCAGAAATGGAGGAGGAAGGAAAAGGTGACAAGACTGATTAAGGGCATGGAAAATTCATATGAAGAGAGATTGAAAAGACAGATTATTTCTTCTAAAACAGTAACAAGTAGTAGTATAGAAAAGAAAAAAGAGAGATGTATAAAATGAGAAACTGAAGAAAGAGTAAAACTTTTATTCTGCCTTTGGCCAAGCACCAGGGCAAAGATTTTCAGTTATATTAAGTATGTAATATAAAAGACTAATAGAAGAAAAGCTATCAGCAGAATACAACTGCAACAAGCAACACTTTCTGCAGAATGTTGTTGATGCACAAGTTGTTAGCAGGAATCTCAAAAACCAAAGGAGCCACATGAGAAAAAATATTCTGTGATAAAACAGCTAATAATGTTTTAAAAGATGCCTGTAGCTTCATGCCTCAGGTCTTAATGCAAATATGAAGTGTGACTATTAAAGAAATGGGCCTACTTTGAACTTGTCCTCCTGTGCTGTTCCTGTGGTGCATTTTGCAGACAAACTGGTGCTTGGTGGAGAGGTCCAAGGGAGAACAGTGACCCCCTGTGCTTGTATGGGTTGGGAAAAGAAAATGCAGTAAAGACCAGGGAAGTCCTTTTCTTTGAGTGCAAACACACAGTTTGACCCCTTGCTGCTGCTGCTGCTGCAGGGTGTTTAGTGGAGCTGGTGCCATGGGACAGGGACAGCAGAGAGGGCTGCAGCTCTCTTCTGGCCAGGGCACAACCCTGACCCAGTTGAGAGCACAGCTGTGCAGACAGACATGGGAGAGCCCAAGAGAAATTGTGCATTTTTGCTGTTGTTGCTGTCTTCTCCAAAATATGTGGTCTCTCTGTATCTCTGACCATCAGTACCAAAAATGAAATCCCTGTTATTTTTTCCAATATCTCCTATGACACCAATGCAGTGAATGTGTAGAAACATTGACCATTTTTTAATCCTTAAAGACTTTCATGATGTGTGATAGAAAGAATGTCTGTACTCAGAGACACGAGGAAGCTCATACATACTATTTTTTTCCCATAGTTAAGTAGGGTTTCTCTGTCTTACTAAAGATTTGGCTCTTAATAACCCACTGTGACTTAGTAGCAACTTTGTTCTTTATGGATCCTTTTATAATACTTGTGCACTAAATTTGCATTTGGTCTTCCTAGCAGCGCTGAAGAGGGATTTATTTTTTTTTTTTCAGTGGAGAATGGGTGAAAAGCAGTGAGTTTAGTTTTCAAATCAGGAGGGGGTAATGACTGGCAATTTTGACTGTCATGATAGAAGATGTTATGAAAAAAAATGTTGTCACTGATGGTCATCTTTGGTAAATACTTCCTTTATCCTTGCGTCACCTCTGGTGTATGGCTGCCTTCAGTGGAGAAAAAAAGAAAGTATTTGAGGTTTTTAGAAATTTTTAGGACTTTTCCTTTCTCTCACTGCTTTTAGAAATTGTTACCATGAAAGCAGTTACACAGACTTAGGGAGAAGCAATACTTATCTTTGCAGTGGAGTAAAATAACATTTTTAGACACAAACTAGTGGCTATTTTGTTTCTCTCCAGGCTGGAAGTACACACTGAGTCCTGCTGGCTGCTGGGAATTCTTATTTCTAGCAGAAATGATCTCCCGTTTTCAGTCCTGCAGGGCAATAAAACAGTGGACTACACAGCCTTAATGTATAGCTTTCCTGAGAAACTACAGCTGTCTTGGGACTGCATTTTTTGCCTGCTTTGGGCCCCAGGCAACTATAAACGCTGGGAGTGAAAAAGCAAACATTTGTGGCAGTTATCTTTAAGAGCACTAGCATCTGTTGGAAGCTGGTCAGGCTTTGGGTGGGTTAGACAAAGTCAAAATACATGATGGATTTACACGTGGTTCTGCATGGCCTTTCGGGTTAATTCAATTGTTGCTGTGGTTTGTTTGTAACCCATACTGTGCTGTGTGGCTCTTGCTGTGCTAGAGGTGAATTTTCTGTGCCAATTCATATTAAGGAGCAGCTGTGCCCTCATGAGCATGTATTAGAGTTAGTTAAGATGAACAAAACATGGCAAAGGTGAAGTTCGTTTTACGTGTTATTTTTTTATCTCTCTGGTTATTCCTTTAAGAAATCTTTCCTCTTCCAGCTTCATACTTGCTGTATACTCATATACTTGTAAAACATTACATGCAGGCACAGCTGAAATGTGGGAAATGCAATTTAGAAATCAGCACTGGTTGAAACCACTTTTTTGTGGCAGGTAGGTCAATCTGATGTACCACAGAATTGCAGTTGTCTGAACTGCAAGGCCAGTAAAACTCTGACATTGTCAGGAGCAACCTGAGAAAAAAAAAATGTGTGTTTTTACACCAGTAGACCTCAGGTGACTTCAGGTACACAGTTTGCATATATATTTTATTTGAAACAGACACTGATTTCCTTGGAGTCATCCAGGTTGTCCCTTTAAATTCTTAGGAAAGCCACCATGATGTCGTCATGCAGGAAAGATACATTTTCAAATCAGTCTAAAAGAATCACCACCTTTGTGTATCTCCTGTTAGTGAAGACTGGGGTGCTGCAGTCCTGTTTAGTCCAGCATCTGTTTCTAAAGTTTTAGAAATAAAGGCTCTAAACTGTCATACTCATGCAGTCCCAGTCCTGATCTCTTGTATTTTTGTATAGGAAAACATTCACCAGCTGAGTAACCTAAACATGGTCTTCATATTTCACTGACTCTCTGGAAAACAGTATTATCTCCAAAGATACCTGTGCTTTCCTGGCATGGTTTGCAGGGTAATATTATCATTATTTCAGAGAAATATCATTAGACCTATGCTGTCATGTCTTCCTTGGCAATGTGAGCCATGTAGGAGATATTTGTCTCCTTCAGGAGCTTCAGATTACTTCATAATTGATGAAAGGTTGCTGAAAGAATGAAAGTGAAAATATTTTCTTAAGTTGTATTGCATATACAGCACCTTTGCTTCTGTGCAAGCAAGAAATTTTCATGTCTGCTGGACACCTGGAGATGGGTACAAGACCATGATGGCTTTGGTAGGGTAAGACTGTGCAAATGTTTGAATTTAAAGAGAGAGAATAAAACAAAGAAATTAAAGAAATTAAAAAAAAAAAAAAGGAAAAGTCATTTTCCATTTAAAGTTAGCCATGTTTTCTTTGCTTTTCCTTTTCTTCATGGCCTCGACTTTCTTTGTATACATGAGGAAAGGGGAATTGAAATTACATGAGTCATCACCAGGAAACACACACAATGCTAAAATAATTGAAATTTTAAGTTTCACAGGCCACAATAAAAATTGAAGTATTGTCAGGAGAATGATTCTCAAGCCTGTATTCAGCTGTGATGCTCTCAAAAAGAAACAGCATCCCTGAGTTTTAGATCATTTAAAAATCAAGCAAAGCAACCTGCCCATCCCAAGGTTCAGAGTTATATTCAGACATACAGAGTGTGGTACAAGAGGGCAGATAGTGAACTGAACTGGACACATGAAAGCTGCATTGACAATCAAAGAAATATATTTTACTTTCTTCTTTTTTTCTTTCCTTTTTTTTAATTTCTGTTCCTCCTGAGATCTATCACATACAAGTCTAGATAAAAACAAGTTGTCCAGAGTATGGATGTGTAATGATACGTTTGATGTTGTGTCTTTCAAAATATTACTCTCAAACATTTTTCCAATATATCCCTTTATCCCTTTTCTGAAGGGACACAGATATCAGACATAGTTGCCTTTTCTGACAAGGATAGAAAATACACATGCAAATATTCCACATATGTGAACAGCTCTTTTATTCGTGGACAAAAAGTATGCTAAATTTAAGCTAAAGCTTGAAAGTATGTTTCAATAACTTGAAAATAAATGGTAATAAAGCTGTAATTATCCCCAAAGCTACAAATACAGTAAATAAGTTAAAGTTAAATTTATAACACCTGCAAGCTTATCAAGTATGCAAAGGCAAAACAAAGCCAAATGACTTTAGCTTCACCCTGTAGTAAAACTAAGCAAGTTTAGTTAGAAAATAATGGTGTTTATAGTCCTAGATTCATTTGTTTAAAAAAAAAAAAAGAGCTTATCTTATTTTTTCTTTTTTAAATCTCATTGTCTTATGACTCTATCCATTGCAGAACAGTGAAATCCAGGCTGTACGTGCAGACCTCAGCTCCTCCTGCAAATAATACCTCCTGAAAAGGAGAATGAGACTACTGTTAAATTAAATATATTAAAGCTGAGGGGGAAAAAAAGGCATTTTAAAGGTCTTATTCCTCCATACCTAGCATATAGATTATATATATATTCTTAATCTTCATTATACATTTTATTTAAAAGTGTAGCCTTGAATCGTTTAGAATTAAGTGTCAGCATTTTAATTTAAAATTTCTGCAAAATATGTTTGTTTCACATATAAAATTAACAGAGTGTTCTTGTGATCATGCCTGTTTAAGCAGATTTGTTTCTTGATTGATAGAATATTAGGCAGGTCAGGTTGGAAGGGCTTGGTTTACACTCAGCTATCACTTTTAATAAACAGTAATTTCTTTGTTTAGTGTCTCTGCATTTTCCTAATAATTATCCATGGAAAGCTTTATTCTCTCTTATATTTTGCTAATTCTAGAATAATTGTGCCACACTTGTTTCTGGACTAACTCAAGTGACTTCCATTTTAATTTGCTAAACAAAAAATTCTTTAAAGCATGGAAATGTTAGTCCTATTTCCTAGACTTAATTTTTGATTTTGTGCAAATTTTGGGATCAGTTACAAAATAGATTATTTTCATTAATACAAAGTTATGAAATGATATTTCTTTTTCTAAATAAACTGAAAAGTTGACATTTCCCTCAGATCCAGATCTCCTGTTAGTCAGATCTGTGTTGGCAGTGGATGGGGAAGAAGAGCAGTGTTTTATATACAAAGCTATTTTCGTTTGCATTGGACTGAACATTTATCATACATCTGGTACCAGCTAGAAGAGAATGATTTGTGTGCTATGGTCACTGGCTTGACTTGGAATACCTGAAAGTGTTGCTTAGAGGGTTTTCATTAAGCATTTGCAACATCCTCTCTGGAGGCAGCCTTGAGGTGGAATGGCTCGTCTTTAATGACTGCAAAGCTGAGGTGAGCGTTGGCCATGTCTTAACTGGGATGCTCCAGTCAGCTCTCCTGCCTGGACTGTGTCACCCTGAGGTTCTCAAAGAAATTCCATTTTCCAAATAAAGCAAGGGAAAAGATTCAATATTACCCATTAGCCTCAGTTATATCTGGCTTTAGTTCTATGGTTACCTATACTCATAATCCTTACCAGGGCATATACATGTGTTTCTCTCTAAAACCAAACGTTCAGTAAACTGTGTGACTTTAATGGATTTTCTAGTTTCCCTAAGTGGATTTTCCAGTAGATGACAGATAAAATTTCTGAGTTCTCTTTTGCTGTCTTGCCCTTCTGTGACACCAGTGGCTGCTGTGCATCACAAAGCCACGTGAGAGAAAACACAGCTCCTGTCACTGGCTGGTGACATCGCCTGACACTTCTGCTGGTAACAAGTCACATCTCCAAACCAGCCTGGACAGGCATCTGTGGGCTCCATTCCTTAGCAGACTTGATGCTTGTTTGAGAGAAGAGTTTCTTACCTCTTCAGGTTCAGAGATCCACCTAACAAATCATGGTGGCAAGACTGGCTCCCAGTTTTGTCCAGGAAGTGCAGCAAGTCTCTTAATGCCCTTCTTTAAATGTGGATAAGCTACATTTGTGCTGCAGCGTGGTTCATTCACTAGTGGAGTGTATGAATTAGAAAACCTGTTTGTTGTACCTGAGGAAATAGTTGCACTTCATGCTTCTCCCAGTCTCTATGTGGACAGCCGAGTATTAGGGACATTTTAGAACCTCATTATGAAGAGGATTGGGGGATTTCCAAGAATACTCTTTATGGTTTGTTTAAGGTTATCAATTGTGTGTCAAATAAAAAGCTCACTGCAGATGATCATAGTGCAGTACTTCGAACTCATTTAACTCAACATTATTTACAGAATATTTATCTTGGTTATGGCAGTTTTTGTCATACAGCAATATTAGTTCTCCATTATATACTGCATGTGACCACCATATAAGTTTGATAATAAATGCTGGGAAATAAAAAACAGAGTAAGTGCCTCAGTATGATAGCAATTCCCGTGTGGTGGGAAATAATGTCATAAACTTCAAATTACCTTTTAAATAAATGTTTATGTCCAACCCATCCATTAGATCATAGCCTGAAGGTCAGGAGGATCGTTTCTTCATCTTTCACTGTATGCATTATGGTTGCTTTTTTAGGTATAAATGATGTTTTTAAATGAAGAATGAATCTTGAACTATACACAAACAATGGCTAGACATTACTGACTCGCAGCATGGCAGAAATAGCCTCAGCCACTCTGCTAAATATAGAAATGCAGCAGTAAATTGAATTCATTCTTAGAAAATATTTTTAATGGCTGAGACAATACAGAAATGCAGTTCATGTCATTCGCACAGTGTGAAGCTTTGACATTTTAGTCAAGTTTGAATTCTAGTTGTGGTTTGGTAAATGGCTGATTTGCAAAATGCTTGTGAGAGTAAAGATTTTGGAGAGGAAGGCAGAGCATACCTGAGCATGCAGAGAAGTGCCCAGGTAACAGATACTGTATTTATGAGGGTCTGAACCATCTAGGGCTTTGTGCATTTGGGAAGACATGCCAGCTCAGTAAATGCCATGGGATGATATGAAACACCCCACACACTGAGACCCCACTATTCCCAATGCCTTTCTTAGGAAGGGAACGTTGATGACCCATCTCAAAGCCAAATTCCACATAAAGACATTTCCCTGGTTTGAGCTGGACCTCCCTTCTCCATATGTCCTGGAGGAACCCACGTGGCTCCTCAAAACACTCCATGCATCAAGGCTTTTATATGTGATTGTCTTGAACAAGTTATCCCTGCAGTGCAAGGCTAGAAACCCAAGTGGGAGCTGGAATGGTTGGGCTAACAGAGAGGTGGCTTTGGAGAAGAAGCTGTAGCTGTCCTGAGGTGGCTGATGTGTGTGTCTGGATGGGGCCATGGCTGGGCTGGCTGGGAGAGGGGGAAGGAAGAGCTGTCGAGGGCTGTCAGACTGATCTGGAAATAAATTCAAACCAAAAACTTCTGTTTACAGGCAGGGGAAAACCCATTGTTATGGAGATTTAAAACTCCAATCAAGAAATTTAGTGGGTTTTTTTCTTCAGCTATGATTTGACCTTCCTGTTTACATTAAACATTTTTTACGGCAGAGTGCGGTGATGAGGTTGCTTTGTTTGAGGTATTTGACAGTTACAGCAGTCCTGGGTATAATTGGTTTGGTTCTATATATGTCAGGAAAGAAATACGTTAATATTTGAGATCAGGTACATTTTTTTTAACATACTCAAATTTGTTACGATTCTTAACTTCACCTTCTTCCACGAGGACCATGAACATGTTAAACTTAATTTTAAAACATTTTTTAGTAATATATTAAATACTTCATGTCCAAAAAGATCTTTTTGGTTAGAGGTTAATCTATTCCAGAACCAGTTGTCTATAATATTGTTTCTTTTGTCATTATAATTCATGTAAAAATGGTACATTAATTTCTTAGAGATCACTTGATCTCTTTTTTGTTAGCAGAGCTCTATAATCCTTTCCACAGCAACCACTTGTAAAAGCAGAGGATTATGGCTTGAGGCAGGATATGAACAGCAGGAACAGATCAACTTAAAAACAAAGATCCTGTTTGAGTACAAATGCTATTGTTAGCACAGAGTTGGGGTGAGTCAAGTGGCAGGATGTCTATTAGAATATAATAAATTCATATCAAACGCCACATGGCATGCTAGCCAGAAGACACATCCTTCTAGCAGTTATGTGATAGACTTCTTATTTTTATACCTTTACTAATTATACTTTGGCTTATTCCAATAAACCATTCCCTCTGGGAATGGCTGATACCTAAACATCTGAGCAGCTTTTTGGTTTTCTGTAGATTTATTTTTCTGTCTAAGAAGTTTCCGCTCTGTTATACTTTTCCCAAAATCTGCTAAAAGCAGGGATTTGAAATTACACTACTGCAAGGTCATTCTGAGGTTAGTAATAGTCATTGTAGACTGTTGCTATCTTTTCTTATGAAGTGTGTGATCCTCCAGAGAGAAGGAGCAAAAGAGGTTTTTTCTTTGTTCCTATATTTAAAAATAAGAGATACAATGACATATTTTCCTTTATTAACAAGTCTTGTGTTTAATACTGATTAACTGACCTAACACCAATATCCGTGACTCAATTCAACATATTTTTTAAATTTTATTTATTTTTCTAATATTTTTCATGTTAAGGTTAGTAGGAAACTACAGAGGTACCTTGTAACAGAATACATACTGCTCTAGTGTGGAAAACCCCTACCTTTGGTAAAAACTAGAAAAACTCCTTCATGGCCTAGACAAAGTTAATAAATATACTAAAATGCAGTTATGGAGGAGTCAGGTAGCAATTTCACTTGGAACAGTCTTCTATACAGTTATTCCAAAAACTGACACCAAGTAGTAATATGTGCTTCCCATGCTTCTGTTGACTGCATTTTTGTAATAGACAGTGAAATATATCCTGTTTATAAATGATACGAATTTCATCTCAGTGTATCTTAGTTTGTATATGCATACATATATTTATATATGTGCATATACATACACATGCTGTATTAAACACTATCAAATAGTAAAAGTCTGCATAAGCGTTTCTAATGGCAAGTAAGACAGAAGTTTGGGAGAAAAGAATATTTGAAGGGTCCTTTAGCCATTGTCATGTGGTAAAAAGAGGAGACACAATGCAATGGTTTCAGGGAGTTTGTTTGAGTGCTTGCTGCTGCATGGATTAGGATCCCCCTTCAGTGTCCTAAAGTTTGCAAGAAAGCCCCAAACATAGTCTTAAGTTATATTTCAAACTCTTGTCTGAAAAGAAGATTTTATTGCAGTTGATAAATAATGGTTTTCAGATCTTCTTACTGATGGCACTTGGGCTGCAACTGAATTATCAATGAATAAGAAAACAGAAGCCTTGGCATTCCAATGGTATGAATTTTTCAGCCTGTACTATTTTGTTAGCCTGAGGCAAGAGATTGTGCACTTTACTCATCTGTGCAGAATGAGTAATCTGAGACAAATGTGTACCCACACTGTGTGTGCAGTATGGCCACATCCTATAGACTCACCAGTCTCACTGTGTGGCACAGGCAGCCAAGGACCTCTCATGGACAATAGTCATATGTTAAAAAAACAATAGTTTATTACAGTGTCTGTGATCTCACCACCACAGCTGATTCTAACAGCATTACAACATGACAATGTAACTGTGGGTCTGCTCATCCTGTTAGAATCAGAATTTTGTACTATCAGGAGTTGGTTTTACCAGCAGGATTTGCTGTTACCTAAGCAGAATTCTGTATATTTGCACAAATTCTATGCATGAGAGCAACTGAAAATACGTATTCCCAGTGCTATCTATTTTGGTGTTTCAACATGACTTGCATTAGTGTGTGTGATAGCTTGAATTTTCTTTCTTCGCCAAAGCTGCTTAAACAATACAATGACAGATTTCTGCTTTTATTCTTCGTTAATGTCATTCTTCATCCTCTCTGCCCCACATCAGGGAGGAAGTGTTGCGAGTTTGCTATTTTAATGAAGAGAAATGAGGCATCTATCAACTAGGATTTACACTGGAGAGCACATCAATTCAGCTGCCTTGAGCTTGCTGAGTTTGCATATCCAGGGCCAAGCAGTGCTCTCAATTACTCCTGTGCAACCCCATTAATTTCAGGAAGTTGTGTTGTTCAAAAGTGGCTTTGCAGAACGTGGGGTGGTATTAGGGGGAGAAAAAAAATACATCTGTTAGAGGAGTCAAGCTCCAAAATATAATTTTTGGTTATCTACATGAGGGTGTGCATGCAGTCATAATTGCACTTTTGGAAGGTTAGGGTAGTCATCCTGGAGTAATTTCATTGAGCATCCCTTTGTTGCTGTGCTTAACAGAACAGACAGCCGCCCAAAAATGACGGCAGCGAGGGAGAAAACACTTCCAGCCTTGGGAATATATTGTAAATCGTATGTCTTTAGTCGACTCTATCCTGTAATTACTGTTAACCGTAGGTTGTTTCCTCCTCTCCCTCTCTCTCTCTCCAGGAGCTATGCCGCCAGCGCATGGCAGTGAAAACCTCTGACCGCCCCGAGCCCCTGCACTCTTCCCGAATAAACAGCGTCTCCTCCCAGTTCAGCGATGGGCCCATCCCCAGCCCCTCAGCCCGGAGCAGCACCTCGTCCTGGTGTGAGGAGCCAGCCCAGTCCAACATGGACATCTCCACCGGTCACATGATCCTGGTAAGGCACTTCTGTCTCCACGACATGCGAAATCGCCACAGAATTTAGGCACCCGCTCAGCTTTTGGAAAGAGATAGCTTTAGAAGACAGGAGAGATGTCTTTTCACAAGTGGAAAATATTCCTGAGCTTCATTGATAATCTTAACTTTGTAAAATTAAAGGCATTTTTATTTCCATTTCTTTTTCATTATATCTTTGTTTTTCTTCTCCTGGGAACGTTCTTTTATCTTGGACACGTGAATTGCTTGCATGCTTGCTTTTAAGAAAAGGAGACCTATGCTGTCCTCTTGTCCTATTCATTTATGTTTACCTCGCCTTGGACAACTGAAGAAAGCTGCCAAATTTCTGATCAGCTCACTGGTTTGTCTCATGTGTCTCCAATGTGTGGAGGTATCTGAGCTGAGAAGGCAACAGAAGATTAGTGATATGGAACAATTTCTGTCACTCTTAGAAGAGAAAAGGGATCTGAATTTTGAGCCTTGCCTGGATTTTTTTTTTT
>VXBB01022400.1:288875-352473 GCA_013399915.1 Illadopsis cleaveri | reverse complement strand
TTTTTTTTTTTTTTTTTTTTGTACTTGGATGAATTTCTTCCAAGCTGGATTTCTCATGTTTGAAATGATCCAAATATATTCTATTGATGGAGTCTATGTTGGAAATCTTGGGTTACTTCCAGGCACAGCCTGAGACCATTATCAGTGTAGGAGATGGACACATGAAGAGTTTTTTGTGTGTAAGAGTCAGAGTTCAGTGATTGGGACTGGTGGAGCTTGTTTCTGTCCTGCTGGGAGAGCTGTAGAGTAATCCTTCATTTTCTGTGCCTTATTTTCATCTTTTTTTAAATATTTACTATCTCTCTAGAGTGCATGGACATTAGCTGGGTAAAAGTTAGGTGGTGGTGAAGAACTTGACCAAAAGTTGTGTGATTTTGCTTTATATATTTGACTTCTGCTTTTACCTAAAGTAAGCACCCTTTCCAGTTGATAATTTGCCATGCTTTGGGGAACTACTCTCCATCATGTCATACTTTTGGGTCATAATTTTTAAACTTCTTTCTTTTTCTGGACTTATATTTGGAAGTACTATCTTATGAGGTACTTTTCAAGTTCTTACAAGCCAACTTCACATAACAGAGCAAGGAATGAAGGTAGGCAAAACCAAAAAACCTAATTTGACCTTAGTCAAGTTACTGACCTCGTTCAACCTTGATCAAGTCAGCTATAAAACTGAGCAAAAGCAGGGCAAGATTTTAAACCAGACACTTCCTTAAGGTATATGATCCCAAATAAATACATCTCTGCCATTCCCCCCGCAAAATAATTAATTATTATGTTAATATCTGGTAGAAAAGAGCAGTTTGGAAGGATTGTTCCCATGACAGAAAAACATTTGTTACAGTTTTGACTGTTCACTTTTGTCTAACCATAATTAAAATTCACTTGATTTCCTTTCATAGTTAAGTAAAATATTTGGGGGCTGGGAAGGGGGAGGATGGGGAACCCCAAACATCTTCAGTTACCCAATCTCAAAATAGGTACAAATTCTGAGCCAAGGTTCAAAAAGTTCTGAGGCAATATATTTGTATGGAAATAAGAGCAAAAATTCCTATGTAGATAGAAATATGCATTTAACATTTGCAAACAGTTTCAACTACTTCAAATTGAGCAAAATTGTTTTCAGTGATGTTATTGGGAAACATAAAAAAATAATCTCAAAATCACGCTTTAAGGAGAGAAAGTTGTATATGGGAACCACTTATTCTGGCTCTGCAAATTTCTGTAAAATTGCAAGCGAGAATTATCTTCATATGGCAATAAATAAACTTTAAAAACTAGATTGGTCAGGATCACTGTTACGGTGCTCAGTGTCCATAATTCAGTCAATCCTGTTTAACCCTGGATGAACTCATACATGTGTTAACTATCTAACAGCAGATGTTGTATCTTAGGTGGTGAGGGTTCAAAGAAGGGTAAAGAAATGCTGTAGTGTTTTGAGAGTGTAAGCCACACGGAGAGAGGAAAAACAGTTAATTTGTTAAGTCTAACCTGACCAAACAAAAAATCAGTGATTCAGGGGAGTCTGCCTATGTGCTGTATCATACAGGATGGGGAAAAATTGTTCTTAATGGACTCAGAATGATACAGTTAGGAAGAAAATATGTGTTAGCATGGAAAGGATGCATTTAGCTTTGCCATCAGGGCAAGCCTAATAGGAGGGTCAGGCAGGCAGTGGAATGTTTACTTATGGAAGCAGTTAAACCATAAATACAAGATTTGCCAAAGGCGAAGCTGGGTTAGGTTTACACGTAAGGATCAGCATCTCTCAGCTACAGCACAGAAGCAGATGATTGGGCTTCATCATGTTTTGTGTCACTGTGGGTCACAATGAAACCAGAGAGCTGACCCAGTTTACGTTCTACTCAAAAATAAATGCACATCTCTGTAATACCTTATTTACCTCAATTTCTCTCCTTCGGGGGATGCTGTGGCTTGTTGGCCCTCAGCAACAGAAGCAGCTCGCCAGAGGTGAAGTCTTCCTCCCTTTGCCTTGCAGATACAAGTGGAGGACAGTGGGGAGACACTTTGCAACTTTTACACCATTCAATACAAGACATTTTTCAGTTCTCATTTTCCTGTGCCACAATCCTCTTACCTTTTAAATTTTGTAGATGTTTTCTGTGAAAAATATCTCAGTGCCCAAAAATGGGAATGAGAAATATTAGCAAGGGGCCTAGTAAGAATGGCAAATACCCTCTGCTTTGCAGGGTAAATGCACTTACAGGTCTGTAATGTGTTTTTGAGCTCCACAATGTGCAGTGAAGGAGTAGTTAGCTGAGATAAGGCTCCTCAGTCCTTATTGCTCATCCTGCTCCTAGGGGCCAGGATCTCCCTAGAGAAAATAAAACAATGGATTACTGTGTAAAGTTGCAGCAGGAAATAATTTATTTTGATTCATAAACAGAATAAAACTTTAATGAAAATAGCTTAGAAGTGTGTGACTGCTGAATGACTCCCTGTAATCTTATTCAGAGGTAGCATTGGTCAGAAATATATCTGTAAAGCTGTTTAATTTGCTGGAAAATGCTATCAGTCATACCCACAGTCATGTATAAGTCACCTCAGCTTAGGGTTTAGTGTTAGCCCATTGTTTATAGTGCTTGAGGTGTGCAGAAACCAGAAATCTTCCACAGCCTGTGGCTGTGGGGCAGTCTCCTCACTTAGTGAAGACTGAAACCAGCCTTCAAAGGGAAAAATACTGCATTTCTGCCACTTTGCTGTGCAGCAAAGGCGATGCCTCTGCTCTGCTGACAGCACTGTGAGGTGGTTTGAGCTGTTGGCAGGAGGAAGCAGGGAGGGCTCAGGAGGCCCAGAAGGACAGCGATAACAACATTCAGAGCTTTTTTTTTTTTTCGTTTTCACTGTCTTTTTCATCACATTTCTAACAGGAGGGTGGTGCATATGGCACATTTTGATTCTGTCTTTCTGAAAAATCCAAGCACTTTGGAAATTGTAATTAGAGGAGCATGTTTAATGCAGTCATATTTGTGGCACTGACTGGCTGGTTTCAGCATGCGCAGCAGCTCAGGATGTGTGCCCTCATTTTGGTCACCAGTGGTTTTGCAAGAAAACATCATTTGGAAGGTCGCAGCAAGGGAAAGAATAGGAACTTGAATTTCCACCCACTTTATTCTCATGTGAAAGTCTATATCGCAGCTGACAAGAGAAGTTCTAATAAAGGGCAACAATTCCGTTTGCAGGTCAGCAAGAAAACCAGTGGGGGTTTGAAAGTGATCAGGAGAGATTTTAGTCTCCCTAACTTGGGCTCCTATATTTTAGGCACTTAATGAAGTGTTGATATTGACTTGAGTCCATAAATTCCCCCTCTAGTTGATGAAGTGAGTGGGTGGCTATGAAGGCCTCCAGAGAATTAGGCAAAGAGTTGATTTCTCTGGAGATGCCTCCTTTGTGCCTGCACAGTCCAGTTGATGTTTGCAATTTACATGAAGGAGCCTCTTTTGTTTGTGCTGTAGCACAAGTTCAGCACCAAGGTGGATTGGATCCTACACCTGCTTCATGTATTACCATGCTTTTTTGTTAAAATAATTAAAATCTTTTATGAGGTTTTAAATGAAGAACAGTACTGCAAGAAGGGAACGTGTGCTTTTGATGGGGACGTTATGAGGTTGTTATCTGAATACCATATAAGAGAGGGAATTTGCAGATGCAGAAATTATTTTCTGTGTTCTGCAGGATTTTCTGTGTTTTGCAGGTTTTTTCCTTGTAAAGACAGATGTGCAAAATTTGGAGCATTATACATAAATTAGAATTTCAGAAAGTGTGAATTTACAAAAGGTCTTTTTCAGTATTTTTTGTAAGCTGAAGTCTGAGGAGTCTTCTCCCAGAGGGTATGAAAGTGCTTTATGTATTGGAAAGAGCAATAATACGTGATGATGTACTTTTCAGAAGGAAAACAAAGTTTCATACTTGGGCTGAATGAGGTGATAGGAACAGATGAACTGGAGCCTGAAATCTGTGGCCTTTTATCTAGGAGATATAAGTCTGCTTAATCCCCTTGTCTTTGGCAATATGCCTGTAAAACCAGGAGGACATTCACCACAGAGAAGTGAAGGTTGGCTTCATATGAGAACTTTTCTGTCAAAGTCCTGGGACAGGTTGTGTCCTAGAAGGTAACACAACCTTAGCTGGGGACATGGGGTGGGGGCCTGGTGCTGCTAATATGGGCAAACCCCAGGTGCTGAATTTTGCATCCACTTTCGTTTTGATGCTGAATCACTGGTAGGATTACTGTGGGACTGGGAAGGGTAAGGAGGAGGGAATAGTTTCCAAGATTGAACCTGGGGGTTTATGATAATTTTGGTATCCTGTACTCTCTGAATGGTAACTTTTTGATGGTTTCTTAGCAATTTCCCCCTCACTCTCGTTTTTGAAGTGAATTCTTTTTTAAATGAGCCCTATGGGGTAGCAGCTATAGATTTTTTTTTTAATTGAATATGAAAAAGTGCAGAACTGAACGACTGAAGACACATTGCAACAAAAAAAGGTATTTACTAGATCCTGTACTACATCTTGCTGAAATTCCTTCTTTTTATCCCTAAAGCTCCAATAAAACTGGGAGCAAAAGGCATCAAAACACACTTCTCTAAATGAAGAGAGAAGCTCCAGCATGTAAGGACAAATAGCACTGAGCTAGAAGCAGGTGTACTTTTCACCTTGACCTTAATCCACATACACACTGAACATCTCCTGAGCGAAGCAGCACACAGGGCATGAGTGCAGTGCACTGCCTGGGGACACAGATGCTGCAGAGGTGATTAATGCTGGCAGGGACAAAGGTGAGGAGTGCAGGTATGGAAAACAAGGTCTTTGTCACAATCATTTGTTTGATTATTGAATGGGTTCTAATATCTTTTTCCTTTTCCCACCATCTCCTTCTATCAGCATTAATACCTCTTCATGCATCTCAAGAATATAAATACTCTGTTTAAAAAAAGCTTGTGACTGAGAAAATGAAAAAAAAAAAAAATCTTTCCTCACATGGGAAGGGGAAAAAGTCAGTGGCAAAGTTTTGCTAAAAGCATAAACTCCTTACACATGTGCTAAGTGGATCTAAACCCCGACTTATCTTTCAGCTGTGCCAGTATAAATAATTGTAGAAGTCTCACAAAATTAAGTCCCAAGAAAGCTTTGGCCCTAAAGGCCATTTCATCATGAGCAGTTGGACAGGAGGAGTCACAAGGGAAAGGGCTGTTGTGTATTGCATTACTCAGTGACAGGATAGCCAATATCCCAAAAAAGACATAAACACTGTGGATGGGAAAATCTTTACCCATCTCTCCCTGACTTGTCATGCTTTTAGGGACAAGCAGAGCTGGCTGCCTCCTGAAAGACCTTCTGCTGATGAAATATTGTTTATCCCTTCATTTTACATCGTTTTTTCTCTCCCTAAATATTTAAGTTGTTTTGAAACATTTGCCTGTGTTTGTTTAAAGCTGGGACTTGAGATACAAGAGCAAAGAAAAACTGCGAAGAAAAGTGAAAAAAATCTTGTGGCATATGGAAACAGCTTTACTAATCGAGCCATAAATCTAATAAATGGATGTATGTACTACATAGATTACATCAATAAAACTCAGAAAAAATATTCATGAACACGTTACCCTTTGATTCTTCCAGTTTTATTTGTTTCATAATAAGTTGCTCCCCATTTTCTATATTAATTTTGTTGAATGGGCCTTAGGAAATAATGACAATTGCAGAGTCAGTATTAAATCGAGAAAAACATTCCTCTGGAACACAGTATGAAATTGATTTCAAAATCTTTTTTTCCCTAAATTCTTCCATGCCAGTTGTTTTCCCCTAAAAGTATTCCTGATAACTCACCAAATTTCTGTGACTACATCTTGCTCTGTCATTTGACTGTAAAGTGTTTATTCTAGCTTTGTTTAAGCTGCTTTGGTTGAACACTTTTATTCAACTTACATCATTCCCTAAGGCTTTTAGTAGAAAGAGGAAGAAAACATTTCTCTCAATATTCTAGAGTACTAATTTTAAAAGTGTTACATTGGGAGAAATATGTGACAAAAAACTAGGTTATGCAACTACGTGCGCCAAGTAAAAAGAAAGGATCATTTTCTTGGCTGAAACAAATCTTGGTGGCTATCTGGACTTTTTTCTATTTTCACCCAGCTGTCTTGCATTTCTAGAGGACATCCAGGTAATGTCAAGGCAAGACAAGTATCAGCTGTAGCAAGTAGCAATAGATGGGGATGTCATGAAAAATATCTGAGTTTTGATACTTCATGTTGAAGAGAAGGAATGTTATTGGGTACTCTGCTGTTTCTCAGAGTCTCATGAACCGTGGAGTCTCCTGGAGGTGAACGTTTATCTAGGAGATCTTGTCTTTTGGCTCCAAATGCATCCTCAGTGATGAAGTGCTCTTGCTCTATATTTCCTATTGTGCATGCTCACATCATGCATTAAATCCTTGATAATTCATTGTAGCAGATGCAGCAGTTAATCATATTTTGGATTTAACAGGTGTAAATGCCTGTTTAGAAGGATACTAAAACAAGAGCCATTCAGGAAGACTTCTCAGGCAGGAGACCCAAGATGATAATATATGTTACAGAGTATTTCTGAGCAGGTGGCAGAGTTCAGGTTTGAGAAGGTGGTGAGTTTTGACTCACTGTGGGTAAAAGAAATGACTCACATGGGTTGCTAGACATGGTGCACTGCTAAGATCAGGTGATGTGTGGTAAATGGGACTACAGCTTCAAAGCTTCTCAAAATGTGTAAGAGTTAAGGGTGAACCCAGGACTTGCTTCATGATACTTCCAAGGAGACATAATATTGCCACTGTGTTTTTGCACTGCTCTGCCAGTTGCAGTTTAGGATGCCCAGGAGAACTCCCATCAGTATTTTGGAGAGCTCTTTCTCTTTGTGTGGGCCATACCAGCAAAAGTTCTTGAACATGGCCTGGTTATTTGTAATGAAGACAGTTCAGTCCCTCCACTGATTCAACAAAGTTTGGTTATGCTCATCTTCAAGGCAAGATTTAAAAAAAAATATACTTTGCTTTCTGCAACTCCTTCTGGGATTAGACCATAATTTGGCAGTGTTTTCTGAGTAAGGTAACAGAATTTGGGTGGTATTTGGGAAATTTGATGTGTAGGACACAGACAAAATGCTCCTGTGATGATCAAATTTTGCATATGCACCCACGACGCAGCTGTGGAAACATTTTTAAATAAGGAGATAAACATTAAAATAATCTGTGAAGTTTGCTTGGAAGTGGATGACATAGTATTTGCCGTTCAACAAAGGAGGACTGTTTTACTTTGTGGTCAAAACCAGGTAAAGCATTCAAGTATTACATCCCTATCCCAGGGTATCTTTACAAAAGACAATTCTACAGAGTTTGTCTTCTTTATGTAACTGTCCTTCTGTTTCAGACCAGAGTAATATCTTACTTTTTTTCTAGCTGGCAGCTCTCCCTCAATGCTGTCATGTCTCCCTTATCCTCCTCTCCTAAACTCATGAGCTAATGCTGCTTTAGGTTGCCAAGCTGGCCAAGAAAACCCTATTCATAGCAAGGGAGAATTACGAGTTGCCACATGCTGGCTGGCTGTATGTTGGACCTTTGCATTGAGCTAAGAATAGAAGAGAGGGGTGATAAACTGCTCACAAGCATCACCTCCCCCAAACACAACCTACCATTGCTCTAGGGATTATTCTCTGGCCTTTTTCTTTCTGGAATGATTATGAGAGCTGGTGTCCAGGTCCTAAAATGTTTTTGTCCTCTGTCTGGTCAGTAGTAAATCCATCAAAGTTTGTTGAAGATGGTTGGTTTCTGGATTTGACCCATCTTTAAAGAGTATTTCTTTGACTATGTATCACAACTGCGTTATTTTTAAGATAATTTATGTGAAGGTTTGCCACCTTCTGACTGGGCTGTTTGTACCAACTAAAATATTCCCATGAACATCCAGAAACCCTACTGCACATAGCAACTGAGCTCTAGTAGCTGTCAGACTGCAGTGAACTGAAGCACGTTTCTGTACATCTTTTATTAAATACGTGCACATGCAGCACATTTGTTTAAAAAAATAGAAGGTGATAATGTCTCCTTTTTGGATGCATTGTATTTGTACTTCACCATTGAAGAGAGTCTGGTAACTGTAAAGCTGTTTAAGCGATTTTATTTTAAAATTATAAAGGTACTGAACTTGAGAGAACAAATGCAGTCAGTTATTTACCACTGACTACTTCTTTCATTCTTTCTGTATTTAATTTAAGTGGACTTCAGCTGGTTGCAAATAAAAATACTAAAGGACTAGCAATGCACGCCATGATTTGTGTTCTTGCTCTCATGCAAATTCACAGAAAGAAGGAAACATATTAAAGAAATTTGATAAGACCAGGTGGTCTGAGTGAATAATTTCCCTTTCATTAACATATTCCCCTTATTAACTCTGTAATTAATTGTACATAGCTAAGGAAAGCTATGGAAATTGCATTTTGAGATGTATCAAAGCTGACTTTATGCTTCAGACTTCCATGCAATTTACTATTAATGAAGCAAGAGATGGAGGCCCCAAATCTATAATTATTACTTACTATTTGAATGACAAGCAAAGAATTTTATCAGCACAGTTTCAAATGAAAGGGGATTAGCAGCTAATGTTGAAATTGTTAATCTTTCTTATTAAAATAATTTTGACGAGAGTGTTTAGCCTGAAAGAGGTTTCTGGAACATCATTTACCATTAAAACAGCTATTTTCTGAGGCTCAGTATGAATTTGTCTAAGTTTGACAGCAGGGTGCAAATATTTTTTAAATGAATGAATATTTTATGGGAGCTAAGGCTGTTCATGTGTGAGCTGATGCCGAGCTGCTTGCTGTGTGCATATTCCTAGAATGTGTAGCAGGATGGTAGTTCAATATCCATCTCAGCAAAGTGAAGATGTCTACTGAGATAACAAGGGGAAAAAATCTACAGCAGGAAGATCTGAGCACTGAAATTGCACCCACGGCTGTGTCTGCAGACGGGTGATTAGCAGGTGGGAGCCCAGTCAGAATCAGGCCCTAGATCTTGGTGATATATTTATGACACAGTGTTACTTCATGTTTATTTAGGCCTTCTTATACCTTTAAATACTGGTATATTTTCAGGGTTTGTATATTTTTTTTTGTATCATGTGCCTTGAGATGACTGTTCAGTGGTGGGTGCTTCATACCCACACGCATGCTTGTGTACAAATACCATGAACAGCAGTGGTATCCTCTACAGGTACAGATAAATATTTGGGAGCAGAGATACAATATATACAACTTTTCTGTGTTAATGAAAAACCATTTAGCATTTTAAATTTTAAAACTTTTCCTTGCAATATTTGCAATTTTCGTCTCTTTCAGCAGTGTAGAAATGAAGCTGACAAGGCTGTTTGTGCTCCTTGGGATGAGGAAATTGCAAATGTATAGTGACATAAATGGTGAAAAGCACAGCAGTGATAATTTATAAAATTTAATTTGCAGTGGTCTCAACCACAGCAGTACTGGAGGAGGTGTATGTTAAAGAACCCTTTTAATCTGCTCGTGTCACATTACAGAAAAAAGCTAATAGAAAAGATGCCACATGTCTTTGCCAGTGACAAATTTAGAATAGATAGGGATCATTTAAATGCTTTAAGACATTATTTGTATGAATAGGTGGGCCGTGTATAGAAGTACCATCAACACAACAAACCCTCATATACCTGCTCTGCCATGGGATTACTCCAAGCTTCACCTCTGTGTGGTGCATGTGGAACTTCACTAGGCTCACCCCAAAAACTGCAGGTCACAGAACTCACCTTTTACCTGTAGTCCTACAATGTTCCTTCGAACGGTCTTGCAGTGGGCGGACCACTGCAGCAGGAAGTGTCCTGAAGTGTACATTCACTTCATTCATCAGACAATACAAAGGGAATTTTAGCAGGAATGTAGCAGTTGGTAAATAGCATGCAGTAACAATACTCAGAGAAGCACTTTGATCATAAAATAGTTTTTTGTATGTATCATAACCATGTGTTAGGTCAAAGGCATCAAGGGTGCTTCTTAACCTGTAAGAATCATAACAAACTGTGTAGACCATGGCAGTAAGAGACAGTCACCATGCCAGTGTGGTTGGCTGGGGTGGACTTAAAAGATGGAATTTTTCAAGGATGAAACTAATGCAGAATCCAAACCCAAAGCTTTTCTAAATGCAGGAGTATTTCTGATGCAGCTATTTGTCTGCTGCTTTATCTGCTGCTGGGAAAGGCACCACAGCAACCTAAGATGCCCAGGGCAGTGCTGGCAGTAGAGGAGAGAGGTGTCCTGCTGCTTCTCAGGGGTGTGTGTGTAATACCTGCCTGAGAAAAGTGCTTTCTTCATTCTTCATTGCCTCCTTTCGCCTTTTGGTGTCTTTGTTTGTATTGGACCAGTTTGATTGAAAACATCATGATAGTGTCCAGTTGCTGTAGTGAATGTACTAATGGTGCCTAATACACTATTTTTTCTGGAAGTCCATTAATGGCTTCTGTGTCATTTGAAGTTCTGTTGTAGTCAAGAAAACTCTGTGGTGTCTGAGGGTATCCACCAGCGTTCGACTTACCATATGTGTGTCCTCATAATTGAATTTTGAGAAACTTTGTCCTATAGGTAGGATTCTGGGGCCTGATAAAAAAATTTTGATTAAAGTTGCCAGGATCCTTTCAACTCACTTCAGTAACCAAAATAATAATAAGCCAATGCTTCTATACTACTTTTGATCAATAGATTCAAAGAGCTTTTTAAAGGTCAGTGGCATTATCCTGTCTTTTTAGTCTGGGAAACTCAGGCACAGACAGGGAAGCATCTTGACCAAGACAAACCTTAAGGTTGGAAACAGAGCCAGGAGTAGACCCCCATTCCCTGGTGTACCAGCATTGTGTTCTTACAACTCATCGTATCGACTTTAACAGAAAAAAGATTGTATCGAAGGATAATATTTTTGCCCTTTTTTGTTGCTTATGACTCTTCTTTAACATATGAAAGTATTAAGGAATTCTGGATGTGGGTTTGTCAGGTTTCATTCTGCAGGTTTAGTTTTCACCTCATTATCTAAGAGCAAAATATTCCATATTTGGAGAGCTGACTGAAAGATATTAAATACATATTGAAAAAGCTTGTGAAAACCAAACTGAGGATGTGCAGTCTATAGTAAATAACTCTATGATGGAAAAGGATGCCTTTCACACATTCTTTAAGTCTCTTCTGAATTGATAACAGTTTTCTTCAAGAATATATGCCCAATCTGCTAAAGCCTTAGCAATCATGCACATGCACCAAATTTTAGATTATTTTTCTTTCTGTTTAACAGTCAGCTGTACTTTTACTGTCTACTCAAAACTACTACTGTCACTCCCTCAATGTATTCTCCTTGTTCAGCAGTTGAAGGGAAGGGTTCCAAGGAAAAGAAGCAGCATGCAAGGAAATGTTGAGAGTTATCAGCTCTGACCAAAATTTGTTTCTTCCCATAGCATTTAGCTGTGTTCTGGTTTTTGTTTTTCTGACTTCCTTTGCAATATAGCATCTTCTTTCATCATTTCACTTCTTTGTTGACCTCTACAGTCTGTTCTTGGCTTCTTCTTCGGTCCTCTTTCACATTGTTTTTTACCTTGTTCTTATTTTGCCCTCTGTCAGTTCAAATATTTTCATCTGTGGATTAGACCAGTGTTCCTCAAACTTCTTTAAAGTGTTATCCTTTACTGGCTTCCATGGAAACCCAAGAATCCCAGGAGTAGGCAGGATTCAGCTTGTGCACTTCTAAAGCCTTTCTACCATCACTTCACAATCCCTTTTGAATGCTTTCATGAGAAGAATATTTGAGAACCACTGAGCTAGGCCAGCATCAGTTGAAAATCCCATGGTGCATAGATAAAAGGTTACCTGAAAAATGGGACACTTCCTCCAGATTTGGGAGCAGGGTAGATGCCAGCTGCATCTTTCTCACAGCCAGCATTACTTGTTCTCCTGCTGCATGTTGTTTCAACGTGGCTGTGAGTGTGACATGGAAGGGGTAGGGCAGAAGTGTCTTCTCCCACAGTTGTCTCTTTTAAGTCCTGAAAGGGCTTTTGTGAAAAAACAATTCCTTCATTTCTTACTGTCATAAAATCATAAATTCATTTAAGTTGGAAGAGACCTCCAATATCAAGTCCAACCACTAAAAAATCAGTATCTCATTTAACCTGCTTTCTGAGCTGTCTTTTATGGTCAAGCTCTTTGTTTTTACTATAGCACTGAGTTTGCTGTGCATCCATGGGACTGGCGGTTCACTAATTGTGTTGCTTCTCTGTCAGCAAACATGGAACTTCCTAGGTAGTGGACATGGTTCCAAAATGGTCCTGAGTGCAAGGATGTGATTGTTGAAGGTGTTTGTGGAGTTTGAAGGGTCCATTCTCTGTTACAGGAGATTTCTAAGGAAAAGACTGATTGTCCCATCTGTTCTTTCCCTGCTTTTTCTCCCAGGTAACCTAATGGTCACTTGTGCTTGTATGCATAGCCTGCCTCTGGGCTGTGGGTATAGCATGAATTGCAAGACTTCTTGGATTTCATATTGCACGTTCTCAATTTTCCACAACCTCTGTGTGTGCTTAGGTACAAACTCTATCAGTTCGATACCTTTCTTTGCCCCACCACCCAAAAAAACCCCCAAACCCACACTGAAAAGCAGAGGGGTTTTCCTTTATGAGTTATTATTTTTTCCTGGAGAAGCACTTCATCACTCTTATTCACAAGTTTAAGAGTAGCAGTAAGTACTTATCCCTTTGCTTTAGCAGGGGTTTTATGTCTGTAAAATTAATATTTTTCCTTTCTGCCCTCAAGATGGCCAGTGTCTAACATAGTGATATTTTTCCAGACTATCTATAAATCACATCATGTTCTGTATCATTTGGTCATGGTTGCCTGGGTTTTACTGGTCTCATTATCTCTGTAGAACTTGACCATGCTTGAAGAAGGGATTATTTTTAAACATGACATTTTCAGAATTCTTTATTTATCTCTCGGTAATTTGTATATATATAGTAAAGAATGATGACTATACAAGTGCTCTGAAAAGAAACACAGACTGTAATTCATTAAAATTTAAATTTGAAAATACAGTACCCAACAGGGAGCCCAAATTTAGATGCTTAATTGAGTTAGCAGGGCTACAAGAAGAAGCCAGGGAATTTGGTTTTGTGTTTTCAGCCAGGTAATTAGTGTGCAGTAATATATTTTTAAAGTTTTCATTTCAGACACACAACAGACGTATAAATGAATCACAAGTATGTCTTGGATTGTGGTATGGTGTTAAAACATTAGTAAAAAAATGAAGTGAGAAGGGATCATCTAAAAATTGATTTAATATGTAAGAACTAAATAGCAGTTTTCTGTGCGAATGGTATTGGGTGTCAATATTTATCACAAAGAGTCAAAGGACTTGATTTGTATATTTTTGTTCAGTTTTCCAGCTAGTTTTTAAATGCTTATGCTTTTACATTTTAACAAAGCTACCAGAAATGCTTCCCAAAATGTCTCAGTTGATGAATTCAGCTGACACTCTCCTTGGCGCCAGTTCCTGTACTGCAGAGCTGTCTTTAATGGGGAGGTTTGGGCTGAGTTTTTTCTTGTTTTGGATTTATTTTTGGTTTTAAAAAATGTCACAACATATCCCATGCTGTGAAATAGCAGTATTTTGCTAAGAGTTTTAGACCTTAATCTTTTGAAGTAATATTGTTCCTTTTTGTGAAGGCTATTTATTATTTAAGATTTTTGTAGTGAAATCTACTATAAGAAGTACAGAAATTTTGGAAACTGCTTCTAGATAATTCATCTTTTACATGTATATTATTTACCTTGGCATATCTTTGTATAAACAGCATTCAGCAAGTGCATAAATTTATCTACTCACCAGACACTTAAACCATGTACTGCTTAACAAAATCCCCAACCCAAAATCAGTACTAATTTCATCACAGTCACAACATTTGGTATACTTGTAATTACAAAAATGTTATCAGATATGGATTCGTTAAGGTGTCCTGACTTTTAGCCATGTCTGTAAGCATGATCATGGGGTGCAAAGCAGCTGTCAAGAATATTCCTGCAAAAATTAATGTTTTAGGAGTATATTCTGTGACCCTGGAGAATTCATTTCAATGTTTCTTCCCTTTCATTTCCCATCTGTGGAGCAGCACAGTGATACTTGCCTCCGCTGCAAAAGTAATGTGAGCACTTTCAGACAGTTGGACAAGAAGGAGCTATAGAAATACAGGGATTGTAAGGGAGCAAATTATATTCCTTTTATGGCAATCATCTTCTCTTTTTTGTTGAGGTTTATTTAAAGCAAAGTAATTGCAGGGGTGAAACTTCAGAGGCATAATTTAGATTTCAAGAAAGGGGGTAAGGAGGAGGAGATGAGGGTGGTTGTATTTTAAGACCTAGATGACACCATTAAGTAGCTGATATTCCTTAGGAAGGGATTCCTTGTAGAGTGAATTTCTTTATCTTCTGCTATATTTAGACAGACAGGTAGAGTAAATATTTAATAATTAAGCATTCCAATTTTTTTATGTTTAACTTCTTAGCTGCATTTCTTTTTAAAAGTATACCTGCCTCCACCATTCCAGTTGAAGCAATGCTTAGCATCACATGTATTTTCCAAGATTTCCTCCAGAGGTGACAACCTGTGTCAGTCCAGACCAGGTTGTATCCATCCTTTTCACTGGGATTTCATTGAACCCCTTTGGCAGGTGGGAGCTGTAAGAAAAGGGATTAGTAAGTGTTTGTGTGACACACACTGATCCCAGCACCTGCTGATTGGATTGAAATAATCCTTTTACAAGTTACAAAACTCTATTATCAGAGCATTGAGAGAGGGAGAGATGGTGATGTACGCTGCATCAATCAATTAATTTAGGCAAACAGAACATAGGTTGCCATCTAATATACTTGTGAATTACAGTCATTCTTGCCAAAGCTGCACACTGGTCCAGTCTAGATAATGCCTTACACTGCTTGTGCAAAGGTGATACTTCTCTAGCAAACCAGGGGCAATAATTTAACATTATTTGAGATGGCATGCTGAAAGCACAACTGCTCTCTGTGTGCATGCTTAGGTGTCTACAATGAGCTTTACATCTAAAAATATGAAACTGAAACTATGGAATGTCATTTTTATTGTTGGCTGGTATCACCATGGAAGTGAAATTATTTCTGAATAATACAACCTATTTGAAGCAATCTAGGGATATTATTCTCAACCACACTGAATAGTTGCTTTGTCAGTGAATTGCCTCCCTCTGGCTTTTTTTTTAAGTTTTCCTTCATCACCTACCATATTATGTATGATATTAGTTGTGTTTCATGCCAAATTACAAGTAGAGCTCTATAGTATTTTTCAGCACATAGCTGAAAAGCTTCAAAACTATTTTTTTTCACTGATGTAATCATGTCCTGAGAAATATGAGAACTATTAGATCAAAACACATCATGGTAGTACTATGGCTGCAAACAGAGGAGGAAAAATAATTTCTCAGTGTCTTTTGAAAAGAGAAAATACAAATTCCTGAGTTTTTATTTCCCATTTTTTTTATTTGTGGTTACTGTAAGCAGGAGATCTGGGATCATAGTTAGAAGGACAAGTTAAAAAAGAGAAAGGAACCTTCAGCCTGAAATGACTGACTAATCAGGTGATTGAATCCTGGTTCCAGTAAAGCACTGGATGCAGGACACTCCCCAGGATTGAAAGCGTGTTAGGCTTTATAGCCAGATGGTAATTTACTGAGATTTCTTCCAGATTAAAGTTCTGTGAAATACTGACAATGAGCTGCCACAACAGAAATTTTCATTTTATGTCTATATAAGACAAATATAACTAGCCCAATAAAGTCACACTTCTTTGCAGTTAATATTGAATACTTGATACTGAGGATTAAAGCTGGTGTTTCTAACATTTATGGACTGATGCTTCAGAGATGGAGCTGGTCTTGGTACCAGTTACAGGCTCTGCATTATTGGGGGTTGGTTGGATTAGAGCACCAGAAACAACTGTGGGACTTCCATGGAACAACTAACTATTGGAAAAAACTGATTCTCTTAACATGGTAGTTGATGGAAAGACTGAAATTGGTTGAGATAGTGCCTCCTCTATTTATTTAAGTTCTGCTTTGCTAGGAGGAAAAGTAGGGAAGCATGGGCATAGTTTGGCTTTGCTCCCGTGTTTCAACACCACTGGAAGTTCCTTCATGGAAACGTGATAAGCTCCCAGTGTTTTGTCTGTGCAGGGACACCAGGGCAGCTCAGGGAGAAAGACTGACCTTCTGCAAGCACGACCCCAAACTTCAGTGTTACTATGAAACCATTGCTAGGAAGTGAGAAAAGCTTAAAAAGTGTGGAAAAAACATTGTGGTGCTCTGCAGGATCTGAATATGGCTCAAAGTTGTAATAGTGACCCTGATCTCAGGGACCTTTATTTGATCAGTTCTGGACAAGTTTGGGTGCACCAAAATAGAAGAATAAAGTAGTAATTTTGTAAAAGAGGAGTGGGGAGCAGGAAAAGAAAAGAGAAATGAACCTTTCTGTTGCTCTTCCCCAAGTCCACACTCCAGCCCTAGAAGATAATGGAGCACATACTAAAAAAGGAGTTGCTGATCATCTAGAGAGAGATTTTTCAAGGGCATAAAAAGAAAATAAATGTAAGGGTGTCATTTAAGATGATGGGGAAGGCTGGAGTCTTTCCTTTGTGTGTTTGCTAATCTCCTTTACCCTTTCCATTGAATAGCTGAACAATGAGTAAGAATATGCATAGTTTTATAAAGAGCAAATCTTGCCTGATTGCTTTTTATTTAAGTAAAACTACAAAACCGGTAGGTGAAGTGAAAACAACGAATGTAATACATACAGGTTTTAATAAAGTCGTGACACTGTCTCATGAATAGTTAATTGAAAAATTAATGCCAGTATTTTGGAGGAAAATTATGTGGATTGAAATGAGGCAAAAAGGTTGATATACAAAAAGTAATGATCGAAAGCTGTCTAGGAGGAGTGTCTGGCAGAGTATCAGACATGCTCTTAGATCCAGTTGCTCTTAGATCCTGTAACTTTTTAAATAATGATGTGGAAATGAGTGGAAGTGACAATGACTTTCATCACAGTCTAAAGTTCTGCACAGATATGATGACAGAGGAGTAATTCAAAAGTTTGAAAATGTTGAACCTGAAAACACATACAACAAATAAATTACCTTCGAAGAAAAGAGTCACAAGAAGACCTATTTATAATTTGCATAGATCCATTAATTCATGATCTGTGAAGATACTGGAATATATACAAGCAGAAATTATGGAGAACAGCAATATTCTGAGCAAGCAGAGTAAAGCTGAAATAAATGGCTTGGTGAAAATGAGTAGCAAATTAAGTTTGAAACAGAAAAGTAATATTGTTGACATACCTATGAAAAAAAATCTCAAATGAGAACTAGTGTTCCTCATTGAAAATACTTGTATATTTCCAGGTATGCAGTGTGTAGTTCAGAACAGTTGGAGTCCCAAGAATTGGTAATGAACTGTGCTTTAGGTTTCTGCTTTAGATACAGAGCAGCCAAATGTTAGAAAGATTCTAGTGAAGTACAAGAAATGACATTATTTGAAGACCTGGAAGCAAGTAATCAGATAGTCTACTTCTGTCCTCTGAATTCTATAGCACTGTGAGTAATATGAGTGGGAACAGAGAAATTTACTGTGAAGCCACTAATGATAAGGTATTAAGCCAGAAAATGGAAGGAGAAGACCGTATGTGGTGTTGAAAGCAAATTGGATTTAGGCAGAAAAGTATTCCTCTTCTATGTAGTCAATGCAATGTGTACTAAAGAACACAAAGAAGTTCAAATGGAGTAGCAAGAATTCTGAGGTGTCCTGGGCAACCCATGAGTTAGCAAGTGACAAAGGCAAAAAACTCCATTATTTAAATTAACTGACAAGAATACAAAAAAAATTTTTCCAAGTATAGTCTTGTACTGCACAATTTGCTATAAAACAGCTAAGACAAATTTTCTCCTCTACATGATCCTTCTGAGGAACCCTGGGAAGCACGACAGCACTGCCTGGCTCTCTGCATCTCTGGAAAAAGCAGCAGCAGTTTGAAAGCAGTGGCTCCCATACTGTTGGGTGAACAGTGTGGGTTTGAGAGGTCACCATTCACGAGGATTAAGATCATTTCACATCCACGTCTTCAGCTGACATTTGAAATTCGATTAGACCTGTCAAGGTCTGTCAGTTTGAGAGCTGCACATGTTTTCACTGTAACATGCATCCTCAGTCATGAAAAGAGTTTCTATTCAAGTATGGTATTGAAAATATGGTGTCAAAAATAATTGTGGCAGCTGAACATCAGCTAATAAAATAGGCATTTTCAAAACAAATATCTTGACAGATGCAAACCATACTGTCTCAGAAGAAAGTGTTGTGTCTCTTCACCCAAGTAACAAGTGATAGGAATAGAGGAAATGGCCTCAAGTTGTGCCAGGGGAAGTTTAGATTGGATATTAGGGAAAATTTCTTCACCAAAAGGGCTGTCAAGCTCTGGAACAGACTGCCCAGGACAGGGGTGGGGTCACCACCATCTCTGGAGGTGTTTAAAAGATATATAGACGTGGTACAGAGGAACATGGCTTAGTGGTGAACTTGGCAGTGCTGGGTTACCAGTTGGACTCGATGATCTGATAGACTTTTCCAACCTAAATGATTCTGTGATTCTATGATTTCAAGATTGACCGGTCAATTAGAATTTAATAGTTATATTTTTAACCTTGTTTAGTCACAGAGGATGTGCCGGACACCTCTTTTGATAAAAGAGTAAAGAAAAAAACAAAGAAAACTAAAATAGTTTGATACCCTATTACAACACCAACTGAGCACACAGGAGGCTCTAACAAAGCCATATTTTACCAAAGCCAAGTCAGGCCACTGTCCTCTGTGTTTGCCCTTGTGTTGAGGAATCTGTCCTAGTATGTGCCACTGGCAGCATCTCTTTAGCCCATTCATTGTCCCTGGGACAGCTTTTCATCCTGTGGCTGAAAGCTCCCCTTACAACTGGTATGTCTCACACAGTAGTAACAGATTTTATAATACATCCACTCTATCTGCATAATGTCAGCATATGCTCCTTATCCCCACAGCATGTTTGGTAGCAAGAGTATCTCCTCTGTCTAAAGAAGAGAAAGTATGGACTGGGCTACCAATTGTCCTCGCAGGTGAGGCCCTGTGGAAGGAAAATTAAGGTTAATGGAATTTAAGGTGCATCAGAAGACCTGTGCAAGCAGATGGTGTTTGTTTAAATAATAGCATATACTTGGGATTACAGGACTTGCCTTGTTGTGCACATATTGGTGAGGCTAGACCTCTGCTTTTTTCAGCAGGCTTGAGGAGCATTGCAATAACAGTGGTGACAACCTCTATTTATTTTACCTGCTGCTCTGGGACAAGGACAATCATGTGCGTGTTTGACATGTTGGTAATGAATTTCTTTTGTACCAGGCAAACGCTGCAGAATGTCTCATCAAAACATCCTAATTAAGGAGTGGATTTGAGTAGACATACAATCTCTAAAATATCAGAAGTTCCACTCAATTTAATGTACATCCAGCAGCTCCCAAGAGAGTGTTTCAAAATCACTAAGCTTCTGTTTAGCAAAGTGGGGATGAGTGAAGGGGCTCTGAAGGACTGTAAATGAAAGATTACTTAACTCTGAGGGAATTGTCTGGCTCCTGAATGTTTTAAAGCAAGCTTCTTTCTCAGTAGCTTTTAAAAATGTGTGTAACGCAGATGTTCACATGGGGAAGAGCCTTCCATGGGTCCATTCAAATAGTCAAACACGTCTTCCAGGTCTGTCAGGAAGTGCCCTGTGAATCTGATCCTTGTGAGGCAGGAAGTGATACCGCACAAAAAATGGTTGGTTAAAGTAAAGATTTCAGTGTGCTTTCATTTGAAAATTTATGTCTCTTTACACTCAAGATTACCTGAAAAATTAAGGTAAAAAATAAAAACTTTTAAAGGGCATTGAGTTATTTAAAAGTTCATGTGCAATAAAAGCAGTCAATTTACCTTAACTGTAAACTTTACCTTAACTGAGTCAGATTTCATGATTTAAAAAGGAAATTAAATTTCTTTTTAAAATACAATCCTTGAAATCATCAAAGAGACAAGTTGGAGTCAATGAAGGCTCCTTACTACATTCAATCCTGCCTTAGGAATCAAATGTTCATGGCCCTTTTCCTACAGCTTTGTGGACCTACCGGTATTTTGGAGAGATTCAGTGTTGGCAGATCTGTATATCTGCATAAAATGTCCCTGAAGTCTGTGGGACACTGGTGATGAGCATGTCAAAATGAATCAGATTATAACTGGTTTAAAATGGGAAGATGCTACAGGCTGGTCCTTGACTGCCTGATCTCTGCTCCATGCTCAACAGCTGCTCTGAAGCCAGAAGTCTTGGCTCTGTGGTATTGTAAGATTTTGCTATTTTTTCCCTTTGCCTCATAAAAATTCCTCCTGCTCTGGAGGGATTATCTTTTTTTTTCCCCTGTGATTTCAGTATACATATCCAGGCACAGATTTGCTAGGAGAAAAGAACAGGATCTTCAGGGTGCCTCCTTTCCCCAGTAGCAACAGCCTTTTGACAAAGACAAAGAAACTATTAGAGGATGTTTTCCTCCTGTTAACTTGCAAGTTAATGCTGGGAACATGTTAGCTGACCCACACCCTGACACATGGCACGACCACGCCACTCGCCCAGCTCCACTTCTGTCAGGTCACAGCTCTGTCCACTGCAGTGCTTTTTCCTTCATTATAGAAAAGAAGCAATCACACAGTAGGTGTTTTGATTGTATCTAGGCCACCACTATTTTTTACTTCCTTTAGAAACCTTTCTTCTAAATGCAATATCTTTCTGTGTCCTTAAAGACATCCGTTCTGGAAGTTCCAACCTAAATGTTGGGTTTTCAGAACCAGGTTTGATTTACAAACCTTGTGTAAAGACGCAGGCACCCGGCAAACCCTGCACCAAACAAAGCTATGTGTCAGGGGCTCCTTTGTCATCAAAAAACTGTTCAAGCTGCAAGAGGGAGCTGCATCCTGCCCTGCCAGCCAGGTGGGAAGCACTGTGGCACAACAGCTTTGCAGAGCTCCTGTTTGGCGGAGGACAAGCTGCAAGCTTTTTACACCTTCTGTTAAACCTGTTGAGAGGGCGTGAGAGCCTTTCTTCTTTAAAGCACATTTGGGAAGAACAATTCGACATCACAGGGATTGTCTGTGGAAAAGGTTTTCTAGGCAATTAAAGTGCTTTTTATACATTACAGTGAATCCTTTTTGGGAGCTTTTTGTAGACAAGGTTTATACAGATTGGGCTGTATTAATGAACATTCCAGCAACAACCACTGTGACTGATGTTTGGGCCAGAAGCTCTGCTATTGACCCCTGTCTCCTAAACCGTCTGTCCTTTTTAAATCTGTTCAGGGATGTTAATTTCAACCTAGCTAGTAAAGGCAGTATGGAGTTTAATTTACAGATATGAACAGGGTGTAATGTGAGATGGTTCTCTTGCTTCTTGTAGGAGAAGATGGCAGGCTGTACAAGGTAATGAGCCTGTATAAGGAGGCTTAATTTACCAGGTGATCACTTATCTTAATTTTCATGTTAAAGGTAGGGGAAGATTTCTGGGTTTCCCCACCCGTCCTCCTTTCTGCTCTCCTCCCCTTCACACACTTGGATTATTTTCTGATCCATGGGGTGAAGGAGAAGGGTCTTGGTTCACTTTTCTCAAATATTTGGAACTGAATTCCTATCCACTGCGGGATGGGAGCTCTAGCCTTAGGAGATCTACAAAAGCTTAAGACCAGCACCAATATACTTTGATGGCCCATCATTCCTGCCACAGTCAGTTTTCTTTGGTGATGTTTTTCCCAATACTGTTAACTGAATGCAATGTACAATCTTTAACAACGTATTAATATTAATTAGCAGCACCTCCTCAGTTCAAGACCCTCTCTGTGCCAGTTCATCTGCAAGATGAGTTTCTGATGACCCAGTGCTTGAGCCATGACAGTTCAGCCTGGCAATTTTTTAATTCTTTTCATCATTTCTGTCACTGTTGTGATGTGCATATGTGCGTGAACAATTTGTAAAATCCTTTGTTTTGAAGTTGTTGTTTGTGGTAATTTTTGTCAATAGAACTTTGTTTCTTTTCCATTTTCTGATGAAAGAGACATTTGGGCTTATGTTTTCTAGGTACTGAAGAAGAAATAATTTCCTCCTAAAGTCAGGGACTGGATGTTTCATGCATTTCCTCTCTGTTAGCACTGGTACATTTTATCATTCTCATTTTTTATAGCACAACTAAGCTTGAAGTTAACTCTCTTAAGTAAATAAATGAACCTTAAAACTGAGTTTCTTTTTTCGCCCAAGCTCAGGATTTCCATGCTTTGAGAAACATCCTTTTAGCTTAGCTTCCAGCCTGGCTAAGTCAATGCTTAATGCAGTATTCTTTTAATTCCAGTCCTACATGGAGGATCACTTGAAAAACAAGAATCGTCTGGAGAAGGAGTGGGAAGCTCTGTGTGCTTACCAGGCTGAGCCCAACGACAGCACCGTGGCACAGCAGGAGGAGAATGTCCAGAAGAACCGCTCACGGGCTGTGGTACCGTGTATGTACACTTTCCTTTGCATCATGGCCTTTTAACTTCTTGACACATTCCCCAATATTCTTGGCAGGGTGATGTGAAAGCTGCAGAAGGCAGGTAAACAATGTGGAGTGGTTTCTATATGTACTGGAAAGCTGTGGCTGCAACTATGGGCTGGGTGCATGTCCTGTTGTCATATCAGACCCTGTTTACCTCCTTGTAAGTCGCATATGTGTTACAAAAATGTACAACTGTGCCACTTAACACTGCTGCTGCAGCTGTACTGTCTCACAAAATTCCATAGCCAGAGTGATTTTCAGTGCTGGAATATACTGTTTGTACAAGAGTGGCATCTGGAGCTATTCAGTAGAAGTCTGTTCTTCTTCTTCTGACCAAGACAAGTTGATCTCTTGTCCATCCAGCAGCAATACCAGCAGTCTATAAGCAGAGCTAGATGATCTGTTTATCAGATACTCAGCTGTACTGAAGGAGCCCCTTTAGGCTTCAGTGGATGAGTTTGCCGACTGGCTTCTCTCTGCAAGGCTTCTCTAAACGCACAAAAATAAAAATAATGATTTAAAAAAAGGAACTGATGTTTATATTCCTAGAATCTGCTCTTTCCTGCAAGCAGACACATTTTGAGCTTGAAATAAAAGTAGCATATTTTTCCTTTGCAAACATATATATATCTCATCGATTACATTGGTAGTGTATGGACACATACTTCATTAAGCAACCAATGAAACAAAAATGAAACTGAGAATATATGCACAGTCCACAGCAACCAAAATGCTCTCAATCAGTGTGCCCACAATCCAGCTGGATAGCTTGGCAAATATATATAGCTGCTTTAATTTTTAAAGTGCCCTGAAAATATTAATTTTCCCTAAGAGAGTCTTGAGTAAGTAGTATTCCTCCTTTATAAATGGGGAAATGACAGGTAACACGTTGAGTAAATGTCGTAGCCAGATTTAGAGTGAAGATTCTTTGGAAGGACATGATTATTTAACTGAGCCCATCAGACCCTGCATATTTGCTTCAGCAGGGTTTTTCTCTTTTGTTTATGTGGTGGCTCTTTCTGCAATGCTTTTCTACTCAGGAGAGGATTACAGCAACTTGACAGTATTAATTCTCCTGAGTAAATACGGTGCTGGTCCAAAGCCTGCTGGGCAACAGCAGCAGTTTACTGATTTCCATGTGTTTTGGGATCAGGCTTGTTGAGAAGTTCTAAAGAAGTCACCATGAAAGTTAAAGTAGTGCAAGCCTTCTGCGCCCTTTTACATCCTGAAAAAATCCAGCACTTAACTGACATGATAGGCAGTGAAAATTTTCCATGAAAATATGTATTGATCCAAATTAATCTTTCTGCTTAAAGTGTTCTATCAATGTGGACTTGCAGTCAGACCATCTTAAGATGTTTCAAGTTCCTGCTCATAAATTAAGCTAGACTGGTTTTGGTTGCTGCCACAGAATCAGCATGGGAGCTACAGATGTTGCCAGAAATTGGTGCTGGTTATTTGACTGATGTAGAAACTGTGTCTTCATGATACGATGAGGTCTAAGATAGAAACCTTCAGGCTAGACTTTTCTACCTCTGAATTCAGAAGTATCATGGCTGTGCCAGTGCTAAAGAGCAGAGATTTTTAGCTTGGGTGTCACAGAATCATTTGTGTTGGGAAAGACCTCTAAGACCATCATGTTCAGTCCTTAATCCAGCACTGCCAAGTCACCACTAAACCACATCTCTGAATACCACGTGTGCAAGTCTTTTAAATACACTCAGGGATGGTGACAGGTGGTCTATCTCTTTTCATCACATTGTACTGTGTGGATGTATCAGCCAGCACTGACCAGCCCTTGGTTCTTTGCCATTGCTTCTTCCATGGATGTTGTTATGCCTGTTTTTCCCATATCTGGGTCTAGACTGAATCAGTGCTGCCTGAAGGTGATTTGGTGAAGGTATTTGGACATGGATAGGGTGACTGTACTTTATCTGAAGTTTTAACTAGAAGTATTTTTGTACATTTAAAAGGATAAAATGATACATTTGCTTTGTTTTTTCAATGTGTAAACTCCTATTACAAATATTAGTGCACTGCAAATTTTCCTTTTTGACTGAACTGCACAGAATTACCTGCCTTCACTTTCTGAAGTTGCTGTGCACTGGTAAACAGCTGTCATGTTATATATGTTTAAACTACTTACTACTTTGTTGATGGGTGGAAAGTATGACATAGAGTTTAAACAATATTAAATTTTGATAAAGTGGTGGTTATTTTAGACTCTAAGATGAGGTTGAGATGAGAAGGCCCAGTTTGCCCACTTTTTTTTTTATCTGTGTTAGACATTGGAACTATAGTAAAAAAAGCCATAGATTTGCTTCATAATGTATGAAGAAGCAAACCTGATATGTTTTTGATATTCTACAGAGTTGTTATGCTACAGTCAGTGTATTCTCACAAAGTAATGCCTTGTTAGTGTTTCCTTACCCCTTTCATATTCATAATCACCTTGACAAGGTAGAACAAGATTGCCAATTCATGTAGATTTCCTCTTAGAAAGGCATCAAATAAGCTTTAATGTCATGTTGTATTTGCTTTTTTGTTTTTCTTTCTGAACCAGTCTTGAAGTAATACAATATTATTTTTACTGATTATATAACTGATTTAAGTATTATCACAATTTTATCATAGCTTACTCTTGTACCTAACTTTCCTGTTTTCTATTCTACACGAACAGCTTCTAAAATACTTGATAGCAGAACACCATGACACTGCAGTTAACTCATTACTAGTTTAAAAAATACTAACAATTCAAGTTACCTGGACTTTCTAGATTAACAAAACTGTATCTTTTTATCCAATCAAGAAGCAGATTGCTATAATTTAGGGCACACAGTGTTTATTTTTAGTGCTATCATTTAGTGATGTCTATTTTGTTTATGAATACATAAGCAGCTCAAGAAAAGCTTTCCAAATTTTTTTTTCTCTTTTTGCATCTCTGAAAAATAAACCCATCTCAATAGAGTCCATACTGTATGTTTCTATTTATGTACACCATGAATATATGCAGGTATTTTAAACATTTGGCAAACAACATTTTGTGGTGAACATCTACCAAAAGCTGTCCACCATAGCTGTGTCCATGGGTCATGGTATATATTTAAGCAACCTGCTTATCTCTGTGCTTTACCTTTCCTCTAAAGGAAAGCAAAGCATTTAGGGGCAGAACATGGACCCAGATCTGAGGCTTGTTTGCCTTTCAAGCACAGCCTGGGGTTGTGCACCAAAGATGGAACATCTGAGCAGAGGGTTGTGTGCACTGTCTGCATTACAAGTGCACATGCAAATAGTGCTCTGAAATGAATGAACATGAGCAGGTCAGAGCAAAGAAAAGTTCCATTTTCTGTAGATCATCTCTAGGCAAAATAATGATAATCAGCAGATTATGATTCTTCATAGTCTTCAGGTTGCACCACTTTCATTCCTCAGTAGTTCTTCACTTTCTTAATTTGGTGGAGGCCTTTGTAGTGCTTTGTATGAAAAGAAAATCAGTCCAAATCTAGAAGGAGGAAAATAATGATCCAGGCAGAATGTGCCAGATTGATTGCTGTAAGATTTGTCTTATTCTATGATGCCTGAATTCAGACAACCCAAATTTGCTTATATTCCTTCTTTTCAACGTTATGTTTGTTGGTTCTGTTCCTTCAGAAGTGTCTGATTAAGAGAAAACAAAAGAGGAAAAATGTGAGTCTTACTTTTAAAAGCCTTCAATCTCCATCTGACAACAAAAATAATCTTCATTAAGTTGCAGGGTCACTGTGAGAGAAGTAAAAGACTGAGGTGACATACTACTGTAGTATTGGTCATTGTTTAATAATTCAGATAGTAATGACATTTTATGCTCAACTAAGTCATTGAAGTGCAGGAATCCAGTGTTGTTTGAGATGCCTAAAGTACTCCAGGTACCCAGGCAGAACTGGTAGGTATAACACCAGCTCTGTGGGAGACTTGTGATCCTCCTGCCTGCCCAAGTGTCTTTAGGACTCTCAAATATCAGTAGAAACCTACACTGAGCAATTGAAATCAAGTTTTCTGGGCATGAGTCTGTGAGACTGTAGATTAGGGTGCCTGAATTTAAGTGTCTCCATGTAGCTGCCTCCATATGAGCCAGGTGTCAAAGCCCCTGACAGAGCCAGTGAGGAGCCAGTCACTGCTGTAACGCCAGGAGAGCTCTGCAATGGCCAAAGTTGGTGTTTGGTTTATAGTGAAATGAATAGCTTTAGGATGTCACTGTGTATCCTGTGTGAGCTTCAGATGCTGGTCTAATAGGGTAAAAATCTTGGGCTCTTGTGTCCTGTCTGTTTTCCTTGTGCAATGTGTCATCTACCCTACAGTTTCTCAAACAGTCCATGTTCATATTTAGCCACCTAAATCAAGCTCCATTAACCATTTCACGTGAAGATATCTATGTGTAGATACCAAAACACAGCTTTTTCAGTCTATAAATTGAGATTTATATACTGCAAACTCATGTGTGTTTGCTTATATCATGGCCTTGATGCCCTATCCTCTCTGTTTTATAATTTATATTTTACATGTACATAAAATGCAACATTGTGCTGTGTTTCTCTGGAGCTACAGGTTAATAATAACCTTCTTATTTAGGAAGCCTCTCTCTGCCACGTGTATCCATCTATACATTTTGCTTTTCTTTCAGCTGTGGCTTGGGTGGAGCAATAGCAAATGCAAAGCAGTTCAGCATTCGGCAGCAGCTATTGTAGATACTTAAAATGATGATGAGTTGTAGCTTGGCCAGATTGCAGTAGCTAGTAACAGCATTTGTCTTTTCTCTCACTTCCTTATTACCAACCCTCTCCTCTCCTATTTCTTCATTCATCTTTCTTTCTTATTTTTTAGATTGATCTTATGCATGTTCCTTTGCTGAAACACCTTCCTTACTTGTATTTCCTGCTTCTCCTGCTTCTCATATAGTCAATATACAGTTTGCAAAAAAAAAAGAAAACAAAAAACTGTACATTCAGCATTTTCCCCATAGTTGCTCATTGTTAACATAACAATCTGGTGTCCATGGTATTCTGTTGGTTTTGGTTTTTTTTCTTTTCTTCTTCCCCTGCCTGTTTCAGAAGAGCTATTATGCTACTTCCTAGAAGCTTTGAGGTGATAACAGGCATAGACAAGCACAATCTGTTCATTGTCAATATGAATGTTTGATGCTGCAACTGAAGCACACATGGGTGCAAACTCTTGATATATGCAGAAAAACATGTACGACCTTTTTTGTACACTTCTTTTTTCTAAGAGCAAATACAAAGTCTCAACACCTTTTCACTACCAAAGGCTTAACATGTCTTGCCCTCTGATAAACCCTCCAAGACAGCAAGATAATGACATGGCACACTAAATCAGAGGGTCTGGGTAAAACATTATGTTTTTTAAAAAAAAGATCCTGAAGTTACTGATCTCACACCTGACTCTTATTGGAGAGTCACCCTGACATCTGTTTGCTAAATACTGATGAATCACTGTCTGCTCTCTCTCCTTCATCGATTTGAAAACATTTCACACGTTTCCTTTGGTGATTAGTTCAAACACCTTTGCACTTCAATGAACAGGGCTTATCCTGAGTGCTTGCTTAGCTTAAGGTATGTGAGAGACCACATTTACTGCATGTAACCTGTGTTCTTGTAACTTCTCCTGCAAAGCCAGAAGGTTTCAGAGCTGCAATTCTTCAAGGACTCTGTGACAATGCTCATTGCAAAGCCTCCTGTAAAAATATTGGGTAGCCCAAGATCTCAGGTGTCAGAAGTTCATATTTATGTTTTGGATTTTTTTGTGCAGTGGTGCCAGAGTGTTTCTTTTCTGAATAGTGTTCATTAAATAGTGTTCATTAACATGTTCCCTTTCTTATCTTCTTCATCCTCAAACCTTAGCAGGGAAAGTAATTTTATGTGAATAGTAAAGAATATATCTTCAGTTATTTGACATGACTTGTTCATCACCAGTCTTATTCCAGGAGAAGATTGCTGGCACTGTTGGGTGAGATTGAGTGATAGTAAACAACACTGTTCCAAACATCCCTTTGTCTTGCTCATCTATTGAACTGCCATGGAATTACTGTTGAATAAACCTAAGCAGAGCCCAAACTCTCTGTCTCTACCTTCCTGTATGGTCCTTAGAATGTTTGATAATTCATTTATTATTCCTCATTAAAATGATGTTAGGCACTTAATAGCCAACTTGGAATCCTGGTGCTGAGTGGTGTCACAGGCCACTAGACAATGTACTCTTATTTTGTCTATTTGAAAAATCAGTGGAAAGATCATAGATCCTTTCAAAACATCAATATCTGTGTTCAGCTGTAGAAGGTAACAGAAAGGGCAGCTTCACAACCTCTTTCTACCATATACTGTGCAGGGTAGGTTTCCTGAGAAGTATAAATTGTGCTGGTTATATATCAGGTACAAGTTGTTTGAGATTCATATGTAGACTTAGACATCTCTCAAATTATCTGAGTGTGGTCTGGGCTTGCTTTCTTTCTTTCTTTAGTCAGTGGAAAGAAACGGCATTTCTTGAACACAATTTGGCCTGTTTGCAACAGCTAAATCAGGATGAAATGATTCATCACAGAGAAAAAGTTCTTTTCTCATAACAGAAAGTGAGTCTGGATGATTGGAAGAGATGCAGACATCTGCATTGTCTCTGCCTGAGTATAGACAAATAAAACCCATCCATTATACATGTTCTGATGTAGAAATAATTAAAAAAAAAAAAAAGAAAAAAAGGACTAGAGTTTGGGGTGTACCAGCTTTAAATATAATTGAGCTAGCACCAGTAAAATTACAAGTTAAAAAGTGATAAAATAATCTTGATGATGGGCGAACAACGTGAGTAAGTCTCCTATGTTCAGACCTGCTCTTTTCTTTACTGGTATCTGAAGTAGCTATAGTAACAGCAGTGTAAGATATCTGTGTGTGCTCCAGTTGTGCTTTAAGTGAAATTGTTGGTTTTTCTCTCTCCCATGATCATCTCCAAGTCATACTGTCTCCCCACATCACTAGTGGAGCACCACACAGCTCCAGTGTCCTTGACAAGGACAGATTAACTTACTCTCTAGCTCTCAGCTGTACTTCCATGGTCCTGCTGTTCATATTTTAGAGAAGCCAGGTGGGCAAAGTCCCATCAGCTTCTCTCTACCATGACCCTGCAAGCACAGGAATATACTATGTTTGCTATAATATTGGGAAGTTTTAGTGATTTGCCTAGTTTAAATCTTAAACTCCCTGAACAGAACAGATTCCCTTTTTTCTTTGAGAGGTTGTAGCACATAACAGTGCATCTCATGAAGACAGGCTTTGTAATACTGAGCTTCTGGAATATCCCACTGCTTCATTCCTGAGTCAGGCTGTGATGCTGTGGCTGTATCAACCCAATGGCTAGGTTGGGAGTCAGAAGGAAATATCCTTTCTGATATTTACCTGTCTTGAAAACGACATTAATCTGACTTTGAATTGTCTAACATAAAATGGGTAGAGTACTGGTATAGAAACTTACCTTGTTTTCTCCTTTGCAGATGACCATTCCAGGATATGTCTGAAAGGGGAAAGTAGCCACGACAATTCAGACTACATCAACGCCAGTCCAATTGTAAGTATGGTAACCTATGACAAGTATTCCGAACAGTTGATCCTTGCCATTCCTTGTTGTCAAAATAGGCTCACTCCGGGCACCTCACTGCTAATCTCATGTTGTGAGCACCTCACAATGCTGATGTTTCAGCCTGTCCTTTCAAATTGAAGAGAAATATATATGCATGCTAAAACCCTTGAAGTTCATTTACTAAGAAAAAGTCAATAGATAATCCTCATTCTACCTTGTAATACTGACAGTTTTTCTGTACTTGATATTGGATATTATTAACTTACAGATTATAAAATTCAGTGCTTTACTTCAGTGGAGCTTTTCCTTCTCCCAAGAGGTAAAAATAGCTTGGTTTTTTGCATTGTCCTGCCAGCTACAGTAGGAAGAATGGTTTCTGTAGGCATGGAGAGCTGAGCTCCACAGACTTGTGAGCTTCTTCTGCATTAGGAAGTGACATTTGCTGTTACCTTTCTTCCTCTGTTGGTGATGCACAGTCTGGTGGTTCTGTAGCTCTCCTGGTTCTTCTCTGAGCTTGCTGTTTAGAAAGCAAGAACAGGATCCCCTAGCCCCTGTGTATTCATTCCAGCTCCAAAGTAGGTCAGTCCAGTTTTTGTGTCCAGATACTCCAGTGTGGCCCAGCTGCCATTTCCCATGACTGTGTGAGCTGAATGTGAATCCTTTTCTTGTCCATGAAAGGTGATAGAGAGAAAAGGTCTCTATTTGTAGACCCTGAACAGGTACTGCCAGTAGCATTGCCCTGTCACAGCATCTCAGTGGAAGTGTCAGGATATCCATGTGAAGGGGGAAAAAGACACTGTGTCCTTGACCTCTGTGGGACTGCTGGTATTGCAGCTTCTTTTTCTCACAGTTTTTATTCACATTAATTAGGCACCAAAAAGTTATTATAGGGCAACTGTGAGAAAGAACTTAGGATGGAGAATAAGATCTCACTGCAGTGGGCTGTATTTGCCATTACTGGCTCATTTTCCTGGGGAGTATCACTCCCCCAGTTAAATGACTTTGTGTGGGCAAGGCAGCTGACAATTTGCAACAGCATGAAATTACAGGCTGCTTCCTTCCAATGTTGTTGACAATACTTTCTTTCTTAAAAAAGCCAACAGCTACATAGAAACTGTTCCCTGATCTTTGTTTCAGCAGAGTTCAAAGCTTTGTTTCCTTCAACACATAAAAGCACTTTATTCAGAGTTAAAAAACACACAGAAGCCAAAAAACACCTTTGGGATATTTTTGTCTTTGGCTTAGGGTAGAGGGGAAACCAAAGCACCTGCATGTTGAGGGATTGCCAGTTTCCATTTCAGAGGACAAGGGTAGATAGGCACAGATTAGAGTTTTTAGACTGCTTTTAAGTATGTCTCTGACTAGACCAAGCTCTATCTGGCACCAGGATCAGGGGATCACAGTAGGTCGTGTTCCAAGGAATGTGCATCCTGCTTGTAAAATCATACACAGAGGTGCAGCTCCAGGGCTTCAGTGCTCTGTTTGTGTCTTCAGGACCCAGCTGGTGAGTTATGTTTGGTCAAGCCTTCATCTGGTAGTAGAAACTGAGAGGTTTTGTGGGAAGGACAGGAGTGGGAGGTGATAACTGGAAGTGAGATACTGTATTCTTGTAAGGGCTTGGTTGTAATTCACATGGCAACAGCGTGGTATCAAAGTGGAATTACAGCATCTGTAGACAATGATAAGCCTGGTTCAGTGTTGACAGCAGTACAAATGCTGGGGTTTTACTGAATAACTGGGCTTCTGCAACCTGCCCGAAAGTCTGTGTAGACACAGCTTAACTAGTTTTAGTTGGGGTGTTTTTTTAAATTTTTTTACAAATTTGGCTGGAGAAGGGGGTAAATTCTTGCATGTGTGTGTATGTCTGTTGCATTTGTAGTTTTGGATTATAGTGTGACCATTTCTTTAATTACGCTGAAGAGTAAAGTATTAGATTAAGTAGTGTTGGAAGTGAAGAAACAGGACTAAGATATCCCATTGACAAAACTGGGAAGAGGTTTGATTTATCAGGATGCCTAAAGCTCATGGAAGCCCAGGGTTCCTCTCACAGCTTTGACTCTTGTGTTTTTAAAAAGGGTTGTAATCTTGCCTTTCCATCCAGCTCTTAGTAAGGGTCCTTCTGCAGGGTTAGAACATACTTCTTTTTTGTGGTTTTCCTAGAGTCAAGAATTCTGTTCAATGCAACAAGTCACACTGATGAACCAAAAATTCTTATGGCTGTTTTTGTATCTCTTACAGAAATACTTCTATGCCCAGCAATAAGTGGGTTCTAAGAAACAAGTGTTTCATTAGTTTGGGGCAAGTGCCCAGTAACTTGCATAGCCAAGAAAAACTGCCAAGAAAATAATTCAAGTTCCTCTTCTTCATGGTAGGATAGAGACTCTACTGTGAGAAGAGAAGTCCCACAACTTGATGTTTGTGTAGACCTGCTATTCCAAGGAAAGAGATGCTCCAGTTGCATGAGTTTGCTCCACTAAGCCAGTAGTCATTTTGCTATCTTGAAAGCAGTAGATCAAAATGTGTTTCCTGAAGGTGATGCAGTGGGGGGCTGATAGGAGGAAATCCCTGCTTTGCAAGCCCATAGTCTGGAAAGATTCCCTGCAAACTGCTGAATTTTGAGCCAAATTAAATATCCTCAGATTAGTGTAAACATATTTGTTAATCTTGTGTAGTATGGTATAATGAGGTCAAATATAGAAGTGGCAGAGATATTCAGTCTCTATTCTCCCCACTTCAAATGCCTACTGCAATATTGAATTGGGCACTTGATTCTGCAATATTTACTGTGTTTATGCAGCTAGTGAAGCCTAAGCTGGACATATGTGCTATTTCTACTGCTGTTTACTTGAGATCTTTTCTGGTAGCACATTTAGTCAGTGCCCGTGTAAGCACACAGTGGATGTGGAGTATCAGTACAACTGCTTTCACTCACTCTTGCAAAAATCCTGCCATTTCTTTCCTTCAGACTGTTTCAATTTAAATAACCTCAGTAATTGTCCTGTCAATACAGTGATGCTCCTGGTGCATTTGCTCCTTGCAGTGCCTGGGTGAGGAGTGAGCACTGTTGTGAGATGGGCATGGAGAGCGCGGGATCAGTACGGGATGAACTGACTGGAAGAGGCTTTTTCCTCCCCATGTGTGGGAGCTGTCTGGTGCAGGAAGAGTGTAAAATAAAGTAATTATATTTGAGCTTCAGACAGGGAGGCTGCCAGTCCTGTACATGTTGCTGGGTATCTCCAGCTTCTGGGTCAGTAGTCCAGTCTCCAGCTGGGGCTCATTCAACCTTCACTGAAGTCTAAATGAGTGCAGCAGTACACCGTAAAAAAATCCCCATGCTAGACAATGAGCTGGCCACCTGCCCACATGTTTCTTCCTTTTAAAAAATGCTGCCCCCCCTCAATACCTCAATACCTCACAGTAGGATGTGAAAACTGGGGTTATATTGGTGGCCTCACTACAGCTGGGAATGGGTGAAGAGAATCCGAAAAGATTTAGTACAAGTTCTTCCCATATGTCTTTTATTTCGCTCTAGCATGAGGCCAGGCAAAATGAGTCCTTAGGGTAAATTTGCAGGGTAAAAGTGAGGTAGAAATCTGTTTCCCTCTTCTCTGAAATAACATGAAGTACTATGATAATAACTCTGGTATCGGCAGCTGAATGAAAGGCTTGCAATTACAGCACAAGGAGACCCTGACTGTGCAGAATAAAACTGTGATAATTACTTCTGTCATATTTGTACTTAGTCCTCATTAAATTTCAGGAAAATCATCCAGTAGTAAATAATGTGCAATCTTTGCTTTTAAATCAGAGGTCATGAAAGTAAATGGGAAATTCTGTTTTTCCTCATAGGGTGTCTGAGAGAGAAAAAATCCCATCAGCTACATTTAAAAACTCTGTTTGCTTATTATTGAAGACACCAGACTGAGGAATGTCATTAGCATGACAGTTTGTTCAAATACAGCATACAAATTTCATCAGCAGGAATAGACTCTGAAATTCATAATGGCATAGGCAACCAGATTTGCTTCTTTCGTTCCATTAGGGGCTTAAAAGGAAGGATTTAAAAAATTGTTTTAAATTTTAATTCGAACATGAGGATGAGGACTAGTCTACCTTTTTAATTTTAATGTTGAGGTGAATGATTACAAAGTTCATCTGCATTTGCTGGATATGCTTTCTTTCACAAAAACAAATACACTCCTTTTAGAGACTGTCTATACTTTGTGTAATAAATATATGCATGGAAGTAGATCTTCTTTGTGTTGTAAACACATGAAGTCTGGAAACCACACGGAAGCTTGAATCCATATGAATTTTTTAAGGTGTTAATCAGATTTCAACTTCCTTTCTGTTATATTTGGTCTACATTGGATTTTGTTCTGATCTCATGATTCAGGAATATTTCAGATGGACTCAGAGGATTTAGATGAAGGTAAATATGGTGGGACTGAGACCATATCTCACCCAGCACCTTTCTCTGTGGAAAGTAAAGATCTGACAAGCTGAAGGGGAAGGTAAAGGGAAGGAATTAATCAGTATTATCATTTACATTAAATTTCAAAATGGTCAGTGATGCCTATTGACACGTTTACTTCAGTTTGCAGTTTTACAAGACTGCTTAACAAGAATCTACATGTACCACTCTCAAGGATTTACTCCCACAATGTACTGATTTTTCTGTATTTCATCAGCATTATCAGTGAAATCGTGCAGCAGCATAATCTCTGTCAAAAACTCAACAAAATTCAGCATTCTTCAGAGAATCCTTGCAAAGTCTTAGAATAAGGCAGCTGGATAATAGGACTCTTGAAGGAAGAGCCAGCTTTTATTCTGTAGTAAAGCAAAGGTGGAATCCTGGTCTGATATTAACAAGATACAACCAGTTGTGATAATGTTCTTCATATATTTTCCTACGTTAAGGTACTGTAAGTCAGCTTATACAACAAAGCTCTGTAGGAAAACACAAGTTGTGCCACTGAAGTTTCCTCTAGTTTTTCTTTTCCAAGAAGAAATCTCAGTGCTCCTCCTTTTTCTTTTCACTTCCTTTTGATATAGGTAGTGGCAGAAATCAGTACAATCAATTGCAATGCCAGTAATAGTAATTCTTGACCCCTAATATAAAATCATGGAAAAATAGATTGAAACATTATCACCAGACTTGCCTTTGCTGTACTGCAGCAGAAAATGAGAATTCCACCATAGTAGAACAGTTGTAATTATTGTAAGTTTTTCTTTTCCAACAATGGCTGTTCGATCTCATTCTGATGTAAGCCTTGTGAACTTGATGCTTTGATGTGGAAATAGAGGTAAAAATCATGTTCTTTTTGAACAATTACTATTAGGGTGATTTCTGAAGGTTGTTCTGATGTAAAAATGTTAGCAAACAATCAATTTTTATTTTAATACTTGATTGTATGGAGTCTGGAGTACTCCATTCTTCTCTGGAGAATACATTTTCCATTTTATTTTCATGAAGTGAGAAATCTGAGGGATCCCTGAAAGAAGGTAATGACTACTGACATTAAAAAAAAACCCTTTTACTTGATCCTTGATTAGTTAGTTTAAAACCCATTACTGACTTTATTTCTTTATTCAAACTTCTGTTAACTTTGATAGATTAAGATGCCCTTGGTGTTCTTGGTGACCTTGAGAGAATAAAAAAGAAAAAAGCAAAAACATTCAAGAACTGTCTCTTGCCATCACCTACTCACATTAAATTGAATGTGACCAGACTAGGGATTTTTCACACTTTTCTTGAAATACATGTTCTTTTAAACAGTGCATGTAATACAAAATTGATGAAACCAGGAATTTCATTTAATTAGTTTAAACTTTGCTCTTATTTTTGTTCAGTTAAAGATCATTTAATAGTGTGATAGCATTTTCTGCCATTTTCTATTTGCTCCAAGCAAGAAGAGTTTCTGCTCGTAATTGTTTTTTTGTGCAACACAATGTGCTTGGAATGTAATAATTGTAATTGTCTTTTGAATTATTGTTAAACTGCTGATATACTTCACCACTCTGTGCTTATTATAATGTTTACCACGTTCCAACAAGCACCTTTGTGACAGAGGTTGATTAATGCTGAAATGCCAAGATTGGCCTATTCCTGATTTATCAGCTGAATGTTGAGACGTATTTCCTCCATGACAGCACTATTTGCATCATCCTTGATTTCTTTTGCCTTTGTTTTCTGGCATGTCTACATTAAAAAAAAAAATTGTTTAGGAAGAATTCAAAGTAAATTATATTTTTTCTAAAGTTTGGTGTATTTACTGTTGGTTACATTTCCAAGCCAAGCTCTAGCCTGTTGGAGAAGTGACATCATTTTTTGAGTGGATGCAACCCACAACAATTTTCACTGGGAGTAGCACATCATCCTTGGTGTAGGTCAATTTTTCTAAGTTAAGATTTTTAGTTCCAGCATAGGAAATCATTTCACCACAAGTTAAAATCCTGTAGATGTTTGAGATTCAAAACAAAACAACAGCAAATCATTTCAACTGTAATGGAGAATAAAAAACCCAGCTTTTAAGCTTGACTTTGCTTGATCACATTTGCTGTTGTTTTCAGCTCTGTTTAGTTCAGTGTCTCAGTTCTTACAAAACAAAGCAAAACAAAACAAAGTTGCCCCTTTTGAAATGTTTCCTAAGGGCTTTTTTGTTAATACTGATTTCTGAAGAAAGCTAGTTTTCCTTGGTCTCAAAATACTCACAGCAGTAAATGTCCTGCTATCAGAATTGCTTTTGTCAAAAGGCAAAGAAAGCAAGGTTGAAATTTGTTGTGAGCAATTGCTTGTTGGGAAGATTTATTTGCTGATAAGAGAAGCATCCCAGTGAAACTTGGAATAAAATGATGGTATTATAGACATCCTGGTCAAGGTTTTTTATAACTATGGGTGGTGAATCAGAAGTAAGCTTTTAGTCTAAATGGATTCAGTGACTTTTACCTGTGTTGTGTTGTCATGGAGAATTTTAATATTAAGTCCAGCTTAATTATACATCAGAAAATTAGAAACATAAAAGTGTTCTCTTCCTTTTTGCAACATACATCATATTGTTGTTCCATTAGAATAACTTACATCTGTTCTTTTATGGTTCTTCCCTCTTTTATGTTGCACATAATTATGAGGTGCCTTCTTTTACATTGACATGTACCATCACTGAAAATTTTGATAGGCTATGAATATATTCAGGAGATGCCTGTTAATGCAAATGTGACTCACATTCATTCTTATTCAGATCTTTACTTATAGAACAGAACTGTGTATTGAGACAAATTCTGCCTTCAGCTACATGGGTATAAGTTAACTCTCACCGACTTCAGTGTCACTGAGTCACACCCACACATCTCAGAGCTGAAATGGGTCTCTTTTCTTCATGTTCAAAGTTTTGTCCTGCCCAGTTCAGGGTTAGAAAGAGTTTGTTTGTTTTTTAATCCTATCAGCAGATCTTCTTTTTCAGCAGAATGGGTCCTAAGATTTAGAATCAAGAAAACCACCCATCAGTTCGAAAACATTCATTGTAACACGCTAATCCTATTTACTCCTGATGGCTTTGTTTCTTAGATTCTTTATTTTTTCTGCTCAGTGAATTTTCTGCTCCTTGAATTAAATGTAATAATTAAGGTCTTTAGCAGAACTTCCTCCATTGAGGCCAAATCCATGCATTTAGATAAATCAGCTAACCAGAAAAAGCCAGAAACTGAATTTGTTCCCCATTTTTGCAGTTTTTTAGTTACATGTGCCCTTGACTGGTGTGGTGGAAATGGAGAACATATTTAGATGTGTGGAGCATTCTTAGCATTCAGTGTAGAAAAATGTTTCAAAAGGTTCCTAGGTTGCTATGAAACCACGAGTACTGATCTCCAATAAATGCCTTTGTCAGCCACCATAAATGACCTTACTCTGCATGTTGAGGACATGGGACATTGTTCATCACGTGTGCTGATACTCATCTGGTGCCATCACTCTTTTGGGGGAAAGCTTCTCCTCTGAGCTTACAAATAAAAATAAAACACTTTGCTTGCCAATAAAGGATGGAGGGACATGACAGTCCTTTAGGAAGTCCCTTGTTCTGCTCTCACATACTTTCTGTCTCTAACACTGTAAGGGATTTCCTTTAAATAAATCCAGTTTGTGTTCTTCCTCCTTATTCCAGATGGACCATGACCCCCGAAACCCTGCATATATTGCCACCCAGGGCCCTCTCCCTGCTACTGTTGCTGACTTCTGGCAGGTGAGTTAAGCATCTCTTTGAAAACTGAATTTATGTCACAAGTTTTCCTGTGCTTCTTCAAATGTAATTTGTGTAAAAGTATGTTGTGCTTGAGTCACTCTAGGTGGAATAACCTTAATTCAGACATCTTTTTAAAATCTAGTGCGTGGATATTCAAGCCATTTATGTATAAGAGAAGCCCTACTAAGGAATAGTTTATCTGAAAATTATACTGAAAACCTCAGGGCAAAGTATTCATATTTTAGTGCCTGGTTTTTATAATTAAATTACTGCCAAGGATTCTGTGATTTTCAGAGGGTCTGAAGAGTGCAGCCAGAATTCATTGTCATTTTCCAGATCAGAAAGGACCTAACACTGAGTGCCATGAATTTTCCATTGAAATCTATTCCACACATGTCCCAGTTCTCCAATGTGCTTAAGGCAGTTAGGACCCAGCTGTATAAATTTAAGTAGAGGCAGAATTTTTTTTTTTTTTTTCAGGATTGGGGCTAAGTGGAGTAGTTATTGATGCATAATTAGGAGCTTACTTTGTGTGCAGGTGTTTTAGTGCTGGTGCACCTCTCAGATTTAGACCAACATACACTGTCAGGATAGATGTGAATGATGGATATGTGTTAGATATTCATTTGGAAGTGCAGAGCTTTGTCTGAAAGTTTACAGAAGCTGCCTGGGGAGAAGGCCAGCTGGGGCTTATTATCAACATGAACATATGCTTTTACTTTTTGTTTTGCATTATGAATTTAGAAGTTTTTGTTCTGAAGATAAGAGAATGTCTATGCGACAGTTTCAGAAATGTCATTGTATTTTAGGAGCTTGCATCAGTTGAAATCATCTCTTCATCTGCATCACTTGACCTATCATTAGAAAGTATTAACTGATCCCTATTGAAGATCTGATGAGAAATCAGGACATTTGCCAAAAAATTATTGAATTTTGGGTGTAAGGATATTGAAGTGCTCAGTCCAGGATGTTCTGGGGCTGTTTTCTAGAAAGGCAGAGCAAATGCTTTCCACTTGAAGTCAGGTGAGCTTTTGGTCTGGCTTAAATTTTCAAGTAACTTGTGATTTTTGTCTTCACTGTTTGGTAATAAGCTAGAATTGAGAAGACTGATATATTTTTCTTGGCACGTGGATTCCTTCTAACAGGCATGATACTTGAAAATGTATTTGTTAAGTTACACATGCAAAATCAAATATTGTGTTGGCTATTCTTTAATGATATTTTATGATTTCTATGGCGCAGGTTTTTAATGGTTTATTTTTTCATATTTGTACATCTACATTGTGTATACTTTGACCTGTAAATGCCCCTTTACATGTTGAAAATATATGTTCTCATTTTTAAATAAGGCATTTAAAGTAAGCCACTTTATGTAAGCACTGCAGAAATCAGAATCAATCATACAAACATAGTATGAAGGGTAACTTTTGTTCTTCTCCCACATCAGTTTGAAAAGTTAGGCAACCTGTTTGCATGGTCACAGAGACTAAAACTTTGTTTCTTTGTTCTGTGGCGCAATCTTCTTCATTCCACTTCATACTCAAAAGAGCTCTTTCTTTACTTTCTTTCCTCATGCTGTTTTGTGTGGAAGGGTGTTTCTTCACTTTCCTTCTGCTCTTTTTGTTATTTCTCTTCCAGTAATCCATCAGTGAAAGTTCACTCCAGCCAGATTTGCTGTAAAAGTCTCCTCAGAAACCGTTTGGGAGCCGTGGTTCAGCTTTGGTTTGAGTGTAGCTGTGTGCATTTCTGATGTGATGCTCTTTTACTGTTTCTTCTGTTAGGTTCCATAGAAAAGGTGTTTTCTGACATTTATTTTGATGATGTCTGTCACTTCAACATAACAATCTATGCCAGTGTCCTGGTTTGGTCCATTACCCACTTTTCTTAAACTTCCTGCAGATCACATTTCACTGTGCCAGTTCTTGTCCCAAACCTTTTACATAGCCCAGGGTATCAACCAGATGTAATAAACAGACCAAGAGAGATGAGCTCCTTGCAGAATACTGCATCGACAACCACTGAAATGAAAGAGATCCAGTGCATAAGTCAAAAGCCACAGCTTGAACATGTTGCAGTTTATGTCCAGTTGCAGGAGAAAAGTTAATTTCTATTTCTCGCCTAATAGTGGTTATTTTAATGTAAAGCCTAGGAAACCTGAACTTACTTTGGAAAACAGTCTTAACTCCTGTCAGGGCCCAATCAGTTGATATTTACTTGGATGCAGTTTTCTGTAGTTTATGGTGCTTCCATGATGCTGCCACCAGGGATTGTTTAAAGATTGAATTATTCATTCAGAATACATCTTCTCAGTGGTTCTCCTCCCTCTCCCTCCTCCACTTAATGCCAGCTGTTGCAGAGTTACGTTGCTGTTTTCCCCATTTTGTGCTCAGTGAAGCAGTTTTGTGATGATAGTGAGAAGAGTGACTGACTCCACAGTGATCTGGGACTATTCTGCTGTTCCTTGTCTAAATGCACAATGTCATGCTTTAGCAAATCCAACAGAAACTCTTGGAGCTTCACGTCATCTTCGATGGCAATGTTTGCTGCATGTATTGTTTCTTATTTTTACAGAGATATAGCTGCTGAGATTCCCAAGAGCCAGGGTGCACAGTGGGCATCAGCCACTTCATTGTGTCCTGGCTGAAAGGTTGCCCCAGCAAGAACCTGTTGTAATTATTTCCACTCCTGTAGGCATTTCAAGCTGACATCTAGAAAACTCTTGTCTACAGAGCATTTGTTTTACTTGAAAGTGTAAGGCAACTTTCTTGGCATTTACAACACAGCTGATACCCACAATGAAATCCAAACTGCTTCTGATCTGTGCTGAATGTCTACATTTCATGCTCTAATTCCAGATATGGTTTCTAAACCAGCTTTCTCTTAAGCTTTCATTGTATTCTCCCACCAATCATTGACTACCTCTACAGCAGCAAGCAGTCTGGCCTGCTATGAATGGATTTGTGGAATGTCACAGTACTTTGTAGGTTTTCCCAAACAGATAATTTTGTTTTGGGCAATCTTCTTCTAGTTTTACTGGCAGGCCCCTCTAAAACCTGCCATGTTGATCCAGTGCCCAGAATTTTAGTGCAAGTGCGATTAGACACTTAGCAATCAAATTCCCATTTGCTGTATTCGAGTTGCCCAGATCAAAACAAAGATCATAGTTAGCTCAGTGCTTTTGCTTTCTCAAACTAGGCAGAGCTTTTTCATACAACATTGATGGTGCTTGGTCCAGGCTCATGTAGTTTAGCATTCTTAGTACAGGTGAGCAGATCCAAGCCTAGTACCACTATGAGACTGAAGAGGCACCAGTTCCACTGATCTCACTAGTGACCACTTCTTGGACGATTATGTCTTTTTGGTAGAGTGGAGAAGAACGAGTATCGTTCTTCAGTACCATTTAACTTGAGCCACTAGAGTTGGCCATTACTCTTAGAATTTTCTATAGAACTTTCTATTAATTTGGGGTTTCCAAGTTGACCTGAGAGATCAGCTTGATGGGAGTTCTTCTTTCAAAGGCACAATGTTTGAGCTGGAGATGGTCCAAATACCTGGATATTGGTCACTTGCAAATGGTGTTCAAAGTTGTAGATGTTGTAAGAAAAATAGTGATAAAGAAGGCAATAGTCTTACACTGACTTTTTTAATGCAAAAACCGTCCGTGGTTATCTGTGTCCCTCCAGTTTACTTCTCCAGGTTCTTGGATTCTTGGCATAGCTTCTGTAAGTCAGCAAGTGCCAAGTTAGTTCCGACTTTCCTGGCTCACCTATTTCTTTGAAAACTTTCTAGCCCTGCAGGAGTTGTGTTGTCAGTCATCTCATTGATCTGTTTTGCCACAGGGCTTCCTAATCTGTCTGGATGCTCTGTGTTTGCGGCTCAAGCAGAGATTTCATCTCTACCCGCTTGTCATCTCTTGGACCACTCTGGAAATTTTCCAGCCGCTACTTTAATTAATTTTGAAAAGCCTCCAACTGATTTAAGTCTTCTTTTAATTTTATCTGGTCTTGTTTTCATCTCTTTTTACCAATTACTATTTCTGAGAAATGCATCCTTCATTGATTCTATTTTCGTTCAGTGGGAATTCCACCTCATGATTCCCTTTCTTGAAAACTGGATGACTGTCCTCACATGGTATTAATCCATTTGTACCTGAGTGGTTAAACAATTTGTCAGGTCTGTGGGTTGTTTTCTTCTCAGCTGGAAAGAAAATTCATCCTCAGGACAGGGTTTTGCTTTGTTAGAGTTCCATTTTATTTACAAAGAAAGAACAGAGTTTTATTTCCTTGAACAAAGACAGAATCAAACAACAGTCAATAATTTCTTTTTTCTAAAGCTCATTCACCCAGTGTTTTACCCCCAACCTCTCTTTTAGCATTTCTTCTACCAGGATCACAATTTGTCGAGCTGTGCTGGTGGTTTCTTTATTCCTTTTACACATTTGTGCTGCTTATCGGGATTAATCATCTTGCCTTGATTAATACTCTCTCTCTGCATTAAGCATATCAGTTTCTAGAGAAACTCATGGGTCCATATGCTTCATGTTTCTCCTGTTTTTGATGATAACTTCTGTAATTTCAGTTATCAGGCTTCATAAAAGAGTTTGCTTGTTTCTTACATTTATCTTGAATGAAAGGTGATGATTTTGTCCAGCAGTTTCAGTGAGATTTCACTCAGCTCTTTCAGATAGCGCTATTAAAATTCAACATCTCTTTGAACATAATTCAAAAGAAAGAGGATGTAGAACATTTCTGATCTATAACAAGTTTTCGCAGCAGGAGTTCCATGTTGTGAATAATTCTGGAGGCATAAAATTTTATTATTTTCAGTATGTGCTGGGTTATAATTCCACAAAATATTTGACATGAAGTACATGTCTTAACTTGCAAAGTATTCTAAGAATCAAGGAATGATAATACGCAAGAAACTATTTCTAAGAATTAGGATACTTAGAACCAACTGTCCTTTCACTGAAAAATTGTTCTTAATTATGCTGGTTTTATAAATTGCATGTCTGCTAAGGTTCATCATCTCCAAATGGAGATTTCTGTAGGAGGCCATAAATTTTCCCTCTGGAAAATACCCCATATCATGTCTTTCTTTCATGAATCTACCCACGTTTGCCCTTCTTTCTCCTGCTTCTTTTTGAAGGGAAGTGCATTTTCCTGGTTTTTTTATTTTATCACATTATGTGAAATAGAGGGAGGGAACAAGCACTTCCTACCAATGCTTTAGTTGCCTTAGAAAATGAAATAATATGTGATATATATACTTTTGTAAGCATTTATTGTGTTCCTGTGATGTCCTCCCTCCATGAAGAACATAATTAATCATTGTCTGAACATTACAGAAGTTCTGCTGAAGGGATAGAGAAATACGATTTTCCTCATTTTGCAAATGCTGAGTAAGGTACAGTGCACTTATAACAGTAAACCATGAGAGTAAGTTAAATACAGTCCACACTTGTAGTGGACACACACTTTAGACCAGAAAACTCCATGGGTTTTGCCTAAACAGATCTGTAGCTCAGTCTGCAATAGATAGCCTGAGCCATGTGTTGCATATATCTATTGTATATATAGTGTATATTATATGTATATATGTATATAAATAGATCCCCCCAATGCCTTACTCTGACAAGGATGACAGAGCAGACGCCACTCATGAACAGCACCAAGTCAGACAGAAGCAGGAAGGCAGATTTCAAGTGCTGCCTCTTTGTGGGTGGGATGCTCCTCTAGGAAGCAAGGAAAAGCTTCATCATCCTACATTCTGAATCAAACCCGTGCTTTTCCTTACCCTATCTTTCCTCCACTACTTGTCAGTACATGAAATAGTCTTGAAACTGGAAATGCTCTTCAGTCCTCTTGTTAGTGCTGCCCGAATCTTGTCGACAAACAAAAAGAGACCACACTGGAGTGGAGGTTTGCACTCTTGTGGCCATAGTGATTGGGGAAACCTCATCTCTGCTCCCTTGATTATTTTTTACTTTTATTGCAGGACTGTTAAATGTAAAGTACAGAAGGGGTCCCAAGAGTAAAGTCCATAGCCCTCATATGAGCCAGGGAGTTCAACTGCCATTTGCATTTCATTGCCCCAGTCCTGCATTTCTTAATCTAAAACTATTTTTACTTTTCTCTACCCCTGTTCAGGAGTAAGTTATCAGCATCAGTCCAAAAAACTGACTGTTGGTTTCCTTCCTGATCACAACAGCATATTAAGAACTAATTCCTCAAACACAGTCTCGAGGACGTGATAAATCTTTGCATGTCTAATCAGCAACACTTGCTCTCTCTTCCAGTTTTGGAATTCAGCAAAAGAAATACAACGTACTGTCAGTTGACTGTTTCCTCTGTAAAAAGGATTAGTCATCAGTAGTCTCCAAGGGCAAATCCCAGTAGCAGGAGACCATGTCCCCATAGCTGAATGAATCTTCCAGCAAAATCAGTGTTCCAGGACCATGGGCTGAGTAGGAACAACTGTACCAAACCCTCCTCTGCTCTAAATGATGGTTTCTGTGCTCCCAGTTCAGCATGTGTTGTGAGTGCTGAAATTAATTTACAGGCTAAATTATTCTTCTGCATTTTGTTCTGTGCAGACACAGTGCTTTCAAGCAGTTGTGATTCCCAAGTTTTATTTTCTTTGCCTGGAATGGGACTTCCTGCATGTCTAATCAGTTCTCACCTTCAGGAAAAAGAGCAGATGAAAACCAACAGAAAGCAATTCAATGTGTAAAATATGCATATTTTAATTTAATAAAGGAAAAACAGCAAGGGAGACATAGGCACAGAACAGTAGCCCCTAGAGCTCTAGTAACTTGTCAAGCCATGAGAAATAAATATAGCATTAGAAATTCCATAGGCATTCAGTGAAGGGGTCTGCTTTTACCACGCTCCCTTCTAATTATGGCTCTGGTTGGAGAAGGTACTTACAAATTGTCCCTTAAAATTTGTATCCCTTTATTGTTTAGTTTGCACATTTTCAATACTAAAGGAAAAGCTAATTCCTGATGATTTTGGTGGACTTTTGCTCCTTAATGTGGTTTTGCCAGCAGTGCAACTCTAAACAGAGCTCATGTTTAAATTATTTAATAATAAGGCTTGAGTTAGGAGTCTACTGAGAAGAATAAGAGCAGTTTATGTCTCTAGGAGAAAGCAGAAGGAGAAATTATTGCAACACATACAGTCATCTTGAATTTGCCTTTCCCAATGACTTCCAAACAAGTGTTGCTGCAACAGCAGGGGACATAGTACAACTGTGTATTTATATGTGGTCCTCTCTGAAGACATTTTTCCAGCTTCAGTCAGATACTTTCTAAATGAAAAACAGATTGTTGACCATTAATCTTTCAACCTACACATTTGCTTAACTGTCAGGCACAGTTATGATTTTGCAAACAGCAATTCTGACCTTGCCAGATTTGACCCATTTCATAATAAAATTATGTCATTTACAAACAAAATACTTCACAAAAAATATTCATATGACTTTTTTACTGGCATGCATTGTGAAGCTCTAGTTGGTAACAAATATATAAATTCAACCCATTTTTTTCCTTCAGTTAAAAAAAAATTTTTTTAAAGCTTGAAAGACATCACAGTTGAATTAATTATTTTCACAATATGTAATGAGATTAATGTTATCTGATGCAGCAAGGGTTAGTACCTTGCTTTTGTTGGGGGTTTTTTGGGTTTTTTTTAAGATTCAGGTTTATTCATATTGAGTTTTGATTATCCTTAGAAATTATCTGGATTCTCTTTGGTGGTTTATCTGCTTTTCCAAGTCTTTTCATTTACCAGTTATAACATTTGTATGGGAAGCCTAAAAGACTGAAAAGGTAAATTCTGTAGTTTGCTGGAGGTGTCTCCCAGAGAGCAGCTGGTGTGATTAGCCTGTTATATTTAGTGAACTGGCTGGATTTAACTGATTATCCCATCTATTTTCTACTTCTAAATCATTGCATTTTAGAAACTTCTCCACTAGTCTCCATTAAATGAAGTGTCTGGGCAGAGCTCGTATCTTGTCATTTCCTCATCACTAAAATGACAGAAATGGCTGAAAAAAGGAGTTTGGGGAGAATCATTTATTATAAAAAGAAGGTTCAAAGTGATGAAGTGTCTGAAAAAGGAAAGGGGGTTCATATTGGCCATTTTATTTACAAGCTAGTAAACAAGGACATTTTAAAGTATAAGCTATCAAAAACTGATGTTTTATCAGATTTATGGCAGTGTTGTAACACTGGTTCTGCTATTTGTAACTTTGTTTTTCTCATTACACGACAAACCAACTCTATGCTCCTTTTCAAGTAATTCTTACTAAATATAATTCATCCCAATGTGGAAGCCCTTTATATGGGGCTGGCAATGCTGGATAACCACAGCATGAGGTCTCTACACTTGGTGGATTTCATCAACAGGGAACTCTGAGAATCTCAAATGCTCTGCTCATCTTTGGGTTGCAGGATTCAGCCTTTAATTTGCAGCAAATGGAATGGGATGGTTTTATTCTTGTCCAAGAAGTTTTCTGAGAATGATGTATACAGCAGAACCTCATTAAAGATCATTAACATGTTACTCTGTAGGCCTACAGACTGAAGGTGGACATGTCACGTGAAATCGTGCAGTGTCCTCCCTTTTCAGCAAAGAATGCTCTGCAGGCTCCGCAGTGAGCTCCTGTACAGAGCTCGGGCTTTATCACTCCCATTCACAGGACTCCATTCAACATTTCTTCTTCTATTGAAAGTATTACCATGAATTACAAACATGAGCCTGCCTAAGTCATTTAAATAAATTTAGTTTTATATATTGCATATATATACATGTGTATAGTCTATGATGTATATATACGAATATATATATATCTATTTAGTTTTTGTAGACACTTAACATCTAAGGTTTAATTTTGCTGGGCTTTACATGAAAAGAAAAGACTCTGCCCTGAGGACCTGATGTTCTCTTTATTCTTCTATCACTTTGTGCAAGCATACAAAGTTCAGAAATAATGTGAATTACTGCGTATTTGCAAATAAACTTTTTTCTCCATTCTCCAAGGCCAGCTGAAATGTCTCTTAGGTAACCATAGAGGCTGTACTGGGATTGTGCAGACCAGGTCTGGGCTACCTGTTCTTTCTTTACCAAGACACATCCTTGGGGCCACTTTCTAGTTTGTGGGTGTGTCTGGACACTGAGCACAGCCAAGTGTGAAATGCTGGGAGATGCAGCTTCTGAAAACCCCATCAATTGCTTAAAGATAGGGAGGTGAAGAGATGGCACTCTGTGTAAAACTCTGTGAACTGCCTTTGACTCATCCTGCTTTCAAGTTATTTGGAAATATATGGTAACAGATACCAGCCTGATGTTCTAATATTTAAATTAGCAAGGAAACAAAGAAAATGCTGTAGTCCTCCAGTCACAGGCAGTAAGCCTTAGTGAAAATCCCATCTCAGTGGTAAGCACAGGAGATGCAAGGACAGTTGCTTGTAACAGGAATCAAGGCACTAGGTCGTATTGCCTTCTTGATTTAGTAGATTTGACTTCTACTTTTCACACAATGGCCTAAAAGAAATATTATACCCCAGAGTAACTTTGAAATTGTTTGTTTAAATTAACTTTCATTTGGATTTATGCTTAATGAAATCTTCAGAGATGCAGACAGCCCCTCTCTAATGAAATGCTCTGTCTTTGAACCAATGAACAGGGTTGCCAAACTGCAAGGATTCCTCTCTAAATGAGTGGGCTTTTATAATGTTACACTTGGGTGGCACAAGCAGAGTGCTCGATGATTAGTTTATGGTCTAGATCATTGTATTTTTATTACACTCATAAAAACTGTGTTTCTCCTCATTTTCGTAATGGCTTCAATGAGCTTCTATACCTTCTAGAGGCACATTAAATCGTTATGTGATGAAAGTACTGATTTAGTGGGGCTAGTTTCAAAGTAAGATGCATGTGTTGAATTCTTATCTTAAGTCTGATTGCTGGCTGAAAAAGGTGAAACTACTTTAGAATGAATGAAATCTGTATCATCTTCCTTACATATAAAGAAGGTTTCCAGCTGTGGCCTGAAACAAATGCAGTACAAAAAAGATACAAAAGATAAATATACATCTGTCTGTAAAGTGTCGATAATTTTAATGTTTAAATCGTTTTGTGGCACTGTGAAGTTTTAACATGAGGATGAGGAAATTTCAGACATTTTTATTTTAAAACCTTTCTTAAGGGGTTAAAAGAAAAAAAAAAGGATTATTCTTATATTCCACTGTAATTTTTTTAACCCACTTCTTTTCAAAATGATAAATAACTCTATTCTGTGTAAACTCTAGATTCATTTCTCTAAATAATTCTGAGCCAGTTTTAAAAGTAGTTTTAATTATGTTGCAAAATGAAAAAAGGGAAGAAAAATGTTATTTGTTTCTCTATGTGCAAGCTATTCTTAAAAGAGAAGACAACATCATTATCCATGAATGGGAAACCTTTTTATTTGATATGTAATTAAAAAAAATAATCCTTGAATTGAATGTATCATCTCATCTTTGCACAGTTTAGACAAAGGCCTTTTTTGTTGACAAAATTTACATGTCAATACAGTTGCTTATAAATATTTCTGTGAAATAAACATAACCCTTAACAAAAAGAGCAGTTTACTCTTCATTTAGTAATTTTATATGCTAGCAAAAAGACAATGAAAGTTGTATGCAAATATAACATCAATGTACAGCATAATAATAACAGTTTTTAGTGATTATGCTGCTTGGTATTAATTCATAGGCGCCTTTTTGTTCAGGCATGGGCTGTGTTTGGAACAGAGATGTGCCAGACCAGAGCATCTCTGCTTGTTTGCTGTTTGTGAGAGACATCCACAAATCCTTTAGTTTAGGATCTGCTTGATTCTTGTATCCTGCTCTGTGGCTGGTCTAAATTATTAAGTGATCATGCTGGCAATGAAGATACTCTGTTTTCCTCTGTTTCTGCTGTACCTGTGCTCTGTGAGTGCAGTCTGCAGCATAAGCTGGACTTTCATTCTACCTCCAAGGGGGGAAAAAAAAAAGGGAGAAAAGGGGAAAACAGAGCTAGAAAAGAGAAGGAAGGAGGGGAGAGGGTAAAAAAAAAAGTAACAAAAGAAGAACTAGAAAAGAGGGAAAGAGAAAAGAAAAAGAAAATGAAAAAAAAAAGTATAAAGGAAGAAAGAAAACAAAGAAAAGCTGGAAGGAAAGAAAGGAGGAAAAAAGAAACTATGCACATTTGCAAGAAATCTTTTCTATATGTGCATTTGGTGGGATGACTTCTCCATCCAAAATTTTCCTGGAAAAACAGATTTGCTTTGAATTTTCCCTGCCTTTTCTTCATTACTGTTGTTCAGATGCAACTTTTATGATTGTTTCAGCAATGCAGCACTTCAGTGGCTTTTGCTACTTGGCAAACTGAAAAAAGACATGGGGTTGAGAACAAAAACAGGTTTCAGTGCATGTGACTTTAGTAGGTCTGTGCTGCTTCTGTGTTAAATATCAAATCTTAAATAGATGGGTGCTCTGCAAGCACAATTCAGTGTTCCTTTAGTGGGTCTAAAAGTTTGAAAGAAAAACAGTTGAACATGGTACCGGGAGCAAGGAGAGATTTTGTGGATGACCTGAATTGAAATCGCAGGAAATTCTTTAATATTTCATGGACGCCTGCAAAATATGGTGCCAGTTTATTCAGGGATTTGAAAGCAGCTGCAGAGTAAAAGTGTCTAATGAAAATGAAATAAATTTCCTGTGAATGGAATAAATTTTGATTGTGTGTCTGAGTGCAGTAATTATACATGTCACGCAGTAATTAGGCAGTCACAATGTGGCCACGGTGTCTTTCTTTGTCTGCAGATGGTCTGGGAGAACGGCTGTGTCGTTATTGTCATGCTGACACCCCTCGTGGAAAACGGAGTCAAACAGTGCTACCACTATTGGCCAGACGAAGGGTCAAACCTCTACCACATCTACGAGGTACCTGCACAAAAGTATCTGGTTGCAAACGCGACAGTAAGTGCAGGGGCTGGTTCCATACGGGGCAGGATGATGTTGGAGGCGATCTAACCTGCAGGTCGAGCTGAAATACACTTGGTGTGCCTTTGGGTAGTTCTGCATTCGCAAAAAAAAAAATTGGAGCACAGCTTTCACAGCAAGGTGGTTTCCACTGAATAAAATATAGTAAATAATGTGTGAAATATTGTAGTATTAATTTTTTTGCATTTTGAATGGTTTTGCAAGTGGTTGATATAGGAAAGCATGTATTTATGTTTTATAGGAAAATAGTATTTTTAGAACTAGTGAATTTTTGCCTTAGGATACGTAGCCATATGTAAATCATTGTAAAAAAACCTTTATATTGCTGTAGTAATTAACCCTATCTATTTTTATCTCTTGCCTCAGTCACAACAAAACAAATACATATTTTTATTTTCTGCTTTGCATTTCTAGCCCAAAATATCATATCACGAGTTATGTTGCAATGCAACATTGACAACAACTGTCAGATTTTTCCAGTGGTCCAGCTGTGTAGAGGAAGAAAATAATACCACAATGCCAAATACGAAGAAATTTGGAGAAATTGTGAAGAAATACTGTTATTTAAACTAAAATGGGAATAAAGTAATTTTCTGAAAAGATGAGCTCTCCAAATAAGCTGCATTTTTTAGTACTTATTTTTCTTCATAGCAAAAGAAACTGAATTTTCACTTCTCATGTGAATTCAACTCAGATTTTTAAGACCTCTGAGAGTGGCCTGGGCAATGCATTTGTGGACGTTTCTGAAAAGAAAGGAACTGCCACTCTAGCTCTTGTATTCACATAATGTTATAAAGATTAAATTCAGTGAATTTTCCTTTTGCATTGAAATTGTCAAGATTTTTCTTACATTTTCAATGCAATAACAATGGCAGCTAACCCCTTTCTGACAGCTACATTGATTGCTAAATCAATTTTTTTCCCCCCCATACTGGCCAATTTGCTAATAAAAATAAAATTTTCATGCAATTCCTTCATCCCAGAAATCTTACACCTGCAATCCTGAAGACATGACTTGCAACCCAAATTGCTGATCACCATTTGTTCCTTCCTGTGGGTGTAGGTAAATCTTGTCTCTGAGCACATCTGGTGCGAGGATTTCCTCGTGAGGAGCTTTTACCTGAAGAACCTGCAGACGAACGAGACCCGCACGGTGACACAGTTCCACTTCCTCAGCTGGAACGACCAGAGGGTTCCTGCTTCCACCAGATCACTTCTGGATTTCCGCAGGTAAAGCACAAAGTATGGCGCTTCTTTTAAAACCACATGGGTCTGAGGAACTACTGCTTTTTTTGTCCTTTAAAAATTTTTGGGTTGAAAGGGGGCTCCTCAACGTGTGATGCCACAATGCTAAACCAAGAGAAATATCTTCAGTAGGTTGATGTTTAGTGTTGCCTCACACAGAGATGTTGCCTGGGTTTAAGACATACTCATTTCCTATTTAGAGATCAATACTTTTCCTCCCTTTGTGTAATCTCAGTGCTTCTGTATTTCTTTGTTTTTCAAGTATTTATCCATTTCTGCAACTTCCAGGCTTTTTGTGTGGCTCCCCCAAGATCCTTATATCAGGACTCTCACAAAGTAAATTAGGAAGTGTGAGCATGCTCGGAAAAAAGAATCAAAATGGAGTCATATGGCAATAGCATCATTCCCATGGGACCATTTGCTCATAAGGATCCAACAGCGAGGTCTGCGGCCCTTTGGCTGCAGGAAGGTGGAAGCTTGAGAAGGCAGATGAAAATGTTGACAAAGCATACCCTTTGGAACTTTAAAGAAAGCCAGTGTGGCTTTAAAATACAAACATACAAAGTCAAAAGCTGTGAAAGTCCTTGCCACCTTCTCTAATGTTTGCTGTGCCTATCTAAATTTTAATTTGAAAATTAAAGCCATGCATGATAAATACTGGGGCGAAATAATCTTCATTTGATTGCAAACCGTGCCCAGTGCATCACGTGTAGGTGTTAGCGTGTACCAGCTAATCCACAGCGCTGCGCTTATGACTAATGAAAAGAATCTCCAGGAGGTTTGGGGAGTTGGTGCTCAATCCGCCAGCGGCCTGTGGGATCGTGTGTTGTTCTCTCTGCTCTACAATATTATCTACAACCCCCCGAAGTGATTATCAGGGGCTCAGCGCTCAAAAGGTCCAAACTTGTTTCTTTCAAGGAGTGCTGGGAGCTCTGGCTGATGCTAGTCAAAGTTGTGCATCTGCACCCGAGGGGAGGAGCTGGCGTACAGCCAGCAGGAGCTGGTTGCACAGTTGTCTGTTGGCAAAATTTTACCCTTAAAAATCCAGGACTAAATGCCACCCATCATCCACTCAGTATTCTTGTACGTATTGCAAGGCTTTTCAAAGCAGAGAGACATCTCACACGGTGCAGGTCAGGTAATGCAGTGCAGCTGCTCTGAGTCACCTGGAGCTATGGCTAGGTGAGGATGTAAGGATATACTACAGACTCACAACACAAAAGCAGTAGTGGAGCAAGGAAGCACAGCCATAGGATGGAGTTGAAATTGTAATTGAATTTTCAAGGTTTTCTTCTCTGGGTTCAGCTTTAATATGATTTTTATAGGTTGATTTCCCTTTGCCTGTGGTACCGAGGAAGTTGCCTGTAGTGAATTTCTGTAGTGAGAATTGTGACTCGGTTCCATTAAGCTGTGTGAGGCTGCAGCACAGAGCCAGAGCAGCGTCCGGCTTTGCTCTTTTCAAAGTTAGTGGGAAATCTGTTAGCAATTCTAACTAGAGCATAAATGAGCCTGTACAGCCAGGACTTGTGAAGTTCAGAGCACCTCGCCTCTGACTTGTTTTAGTAAGGATTGAGGTCCCTGCATGAGCTGCAGGATTAGATCTACAGTAAGTCACAGTTCACATCGCCAGGAAAGCGCTTCTTAGAGTGACATTGTGTAAGGGTTAAATAGCCGTGTTGAAGGAGTGTTGTGTAATACTTTGAAAAAGAAAAATGATAACTAGATGAGAAAAGTAGCAGAGCTGCCATTCTTTGTATTTTAAGCCAGTATGGGAATGAACCTGTTAAGATTTAATTGAATTCTGAGTGTTCATTTCACATGTATTCACAGTCCAGTGTAGGGTACTGTAATCATTTGCTACGTGCAGATTTTGTACAATGAACTCATAGTACTGAATGCATAGTAAAATTCCGCCTGGAAAGGAATTTTGGCATGCACAATAGCTGGTCTATGAATCTCAGTTTTCTTGGTCATCTGATCTTTGGGTTGTTTTTTCTTTTTTTTTTTTTCGTTCTTTTTTAATGACAAAAAAACTAATGCACTATTGCTAAAATAATGTATTTGGAATTCATTAATACAATACATGTTTTGCACCTGAAGCTTTCTATTTGAAGTACAAACTCTGCTGGTTTCCGACAGCTGAGTCATAAAGCCCCCAGAAAAATGTCTGACAGTGCTACCATACTCTTAGTAGGGTAGTGCTAGGAAGGGGCTGCTCTCATTTCTTTTAATCTTATCTATGTTTTTATGTGCATTCAGTGTGTTTGTATATATATATGGATATGTGTGTATATTTATATATTCACATACATATATGAAATTAAGCATATACATAACCAACCCTCTATTTTTTATAATTCATCACCAAGAAAAATTGGATTCCCAAAATTACCTTGCCCAGAGTCTGTGGAAATATGGACCTAAACATTTTTATTGAAGAAAATTTTTCAAGTTTCTTTGAAAACTGAAAGCTTACATTTCTCATACTCTGTATCAGACAGTGATTTAGATGATTTTGCATCTATCAGATACATTAAACCTTGCTGAATAATCTATCATACTTTCATAATGTAGGAATAAATTGCCAAAAAGAGATTATTCTATATCCTTTATAAATCTGTACAAAAGACAGTCCCTGAGAGGTGAGGCTACTACGGAAACCACTGGTCAGTTTTAAATGCTTCTGGAGTCCTAATTTCATTTTGAACAATAGACCAATCATTATTGCTCTGGACTAGCTTGTTAGTCATGCACTGATATGTGTCATTAAATATTTCTTGAGCCCAGAGGGAGCACATTTACACTTTAAAGAGGGACTGCTAAGCTAAAAGATAATTAGCATCACATGTGAGGGCTTTGCTTAAAATATATATCTATTATGCTATCACTTCTCGCTGTGTGCAATGGCATTTACTAACACTGCTCACTTTAAAAATGGACAAATTCTTATTTTGCCAGCTAATTAGCGGTTGCCAGTGTCATTTTTGTGATGTTGCAGCTAGTAATATGAGCCCAGTTGCATAGTCACAAAAGTGATCATTGGAAACTGTGACTCTGCTGCAGGGACAATGTGGGAAACCCCTTTTCTGAGCCTCTAACGACCTCTGACCTTTGCTTGCTGATGGTTTGCATGATGATTTCTTTTTCACTCAATGAGTCAAGGGTTGGTTTGTATTACTAATCATTCTTTCTAAGTTAATTCTTCCTGTGTATGTATATATATATATATAATATATATTTTCTTCAACATGCAAGAACTTTGCTTACTGATGAATTTTCAGCTCACTCTCATTAGCCAGAACTAAGAATGAAATGAGATGTTGCTGCACTTCTAAATATTTTCATAAGTTATATATAGACAAAGCTATGAACCAGCTGGATTGAAACCCTTTGTTTTAATGTGTTTTCTGAAATATGTGATAATGAAAATGTTTGAAACGCCTTCAATAAAACTGACAAACATAAGGTGTCTTTCCCTAACATGTGTCTCTGGCTGTCTGATTTACTGAGAGGTCTGATAGATTTAGATGGAATTTGTCATTGAAATTATATTAGGACTTTGGTAGATGGCTAGTCACAACATGTAAATATCATATTAGTGGTGCCACGCAAGGAACAAAGGAACCACACAAGCAGAAAGAGAAACGGTAAATACCCCTCTGTAGAGATTAGCTTTTATTTAATACTTGAAATGGAAAAACAACTCTTTACTAATGCACATGATGGGGGTGGGGGGAGAGTGACCAGCTGCAAGTTGGGGAATGCAGGCTGACTGTTTCAGATGTTGGTACAGACATTTCAAATATAATTTACTGTACAATAATTTAAAAAAACCCCACCAAACCAGGATTTATATCATATAGAAGGAGCTGATCCTCAAGATATGACCATCAGGAACTGAATGGTTCACTCACGTGAAAACTCTGCTGTAGCCCAAGTCGTTGAAGTTTTGTTTGGTAGTGCCTGCATATGGATATATTTATGGGCATATAAATGGTCCATTTAACTTCCGAAATCATGTGCTTCTCAATGACTTACCACTCATTTCATAAGAACATTGTTCTACTGCATTAATTACTTACATCCAGGGAATATAAATCGAGACAGAATGTCTCTGCAAGTATGATTTACATAAGTAAGCAAGAGAGTAAGAATTGTGAAAAGTCCCTGAATTCAAACGTTTAAAGGGAATCTCTACAAGAGCTTAATATTGTTCTCAAGTTTGGTTAGAATCTGAAGTAACAAAAAGAAGAATTTGAAAACATGGTTTCATGGGGTATCACCAATACCTCCATAGCCAAGCCCCTTTGGGTTGAGTTCCAGGTATCCCAACACCCTGTCAGAAGTTTAGGCATCTTCAGGCTATACTGTAAGCAGTGTTTAAAGATATGTGCATGTTTTCACAGCACAGATGTTAGTGAATAGATGAACAGCCAAGAACTAAATGATTCAGTAGGTTAGTTATGCTTTAAAATTCATAATAACATCACACCACTGTTGTCAAATTTCAGCAGCTCCATTTAGTTTAGTTATCACGATCCTGTGTAGCACTTACACTGAGCTGGAGAATATTAGAGCACCCTGTGGAAGCTGCCCTATGAAGTGAATTTATAGGAGACCTTCTAGCGACAGTAAACTCAAACATCTCATCAAATAATTTCAATGAAAGGTTTCAATTCTTGAAGCAACGCTTTCCCATTTTAGCCTTTATTCATCTTGCCTTGTTAACATATGTGTGCATATTTTATGGGTTTTTGGCCTGTAAAGTACTTGACATGCAAAATATATCCTAGAGCAAAAGAGAGGACTTGGGATTTTGGTTTTTGTAAGGCAATTTAAATAGATTTAAACCAATCTTGTGGGCTCTATTCTTAGACTGAGTATCTTGGTTTGCTTCAGCACTAGTTAATTCTTTCATTGAGTTTACATATCAGCTGACCTGTTCTGTGGCTGTACTTTTATTGATTGATTTCACATATATTCTCTTGCCACTGAGAATGTTTAAACAGGAAGCTGTCAAAGACAATGATGTGTAAATATTAAACATATTCGACTTTTGCAATAGAACCAAAGCTTACTGATGGGTTTAGTTATTTTTACTATGGTAAGATTACATTTTAGAATTTTTAAGGAGAGCTTCAGGAGATTTGGCATTTGCCTTTCTGGGAAGAGGTGGTGTTACAGATCAGCACACATTGTACAAAGTGTAGTGGACTCGCCTTTTTAATTTTGTATTCAGTTTGATGTCCCTTGATATTTCCTTGAGCGAGCTCATGAACTCAAAGTTTGCCTCAAAATCAAAGCATCTCAAGATAATCTTAGTTTTGAAGCTAAGACATGAACCATTTGAGAAAATAGCTCATTTATTTTGCCCAGACAACAGTAATAATGGAATGTTTTTTCTGGGATTTCTTAGGCAGCAAACCAGAATTAAACTTTAAACAAGATTATCTACCTAACAGCTTGTTATATTAGGAAACTATCAACCTGAGTATTTCTTTAAAGTCAGCAATATTTGCATTTTCTTATTGCTTATTTTTGACAGTTGGCTAAAGAAACAGTATATAATATGCTTAATTAATTTTTTGTGTCTGTTTTATTTCAGAAAAGTAAACAAGTGCTACAGGGGTCGCTCTTGTCCAGTAGTTGTTCATTGCAGGCAAGTACAATTTCTAAAATAGCTTTAGAGAGATCTGTATGTGTAAGAATTTAACATAGATATAGACAAAGTGGGCAAATTAAAGCTTTTCATGAATCACTGAACAGTGAGGTAGGCTAAATGTTTTAAGTATAATTCAATTGATTGTTAATGCTGTTTAATACTTAGGATCTGTTTTCATCATAAAATTATCCTTCCATATGATTTTTTAGATGTTGAGCTGTGACAAGGCTACGCTTTCTAGTACAAGTAGCACTTCAGTTTCATACAACTCCTTCAAAATTACAGATGTTCTGTGCATGCCCTCCCAATTTAGTCTGCTTTCTTTTATTAACACTCAGTTATGTTTTATTTCTTCTTTGCTCGTTTTTAGCAATCAGAATAAGAAGAGGGCAATGTCAGGGAGTGGAAACCTGCCTAGAGATTGAGTAATTCTTTAAGCACAGAGTATTTTGGGGCCACACAATGTGATAGATGCACACAAAAGCTGTCGGGGCAGTTCTGTGGAAAAGTTTACCATAATAACATTAATGTTGGGTTCTGCCATTGGAGATTCTGACTTATTTATCGAGAATATCCTTGTAGATAATGAAGACAGAAAAACAGCCCTGCTAAGAAGCAGGATGTTTGCCATGTAGCAGTTCACTTTGGATGGCAGTGAGGAGGGAGGGGACGTGTTTCTCACGTGTGGCTCAGCCGAGTGAAGATGCAAGGAGCTGAATGCTCCAGAGGGGGCTTGTCTGCTTTGCCTTCAGGAAAAGTGAGAAAAGAATGATTTTTGAAGCACAATGAAGAGCCTTCAAGCTTCTCGCTCTTTCCTTACTGTGGATGGAAATATCTACCATGAGCTCAGCAGTTTTTTTTTTATTGGGCCTGATTGCTGTCTTGTCTCTCATTATTCAGCTTAACTAATAAGATTGTGTCTTTGTTCCCTTCATGGACAGAGAAAGAAAATTATTATCACTAGCTCCTTTTCTCTAAACAGTGATCTAGTAACTGAAAGAAAAACATCTCTGTCTACAGAAATTAAGTTTCATAGCCTGCTTGTAAACAGAATGCAGTAACGTGCTTCATGCTGTTCTATTATTTTTTTCTTTTGTTAATTCTTGTACACAAATTGAGCTATCAATAAAAATAATGGCTTAATTAATAAAAATGCATACCAGCCTAATGGGTCACACATGCACCTTTGTAAAAATTTTGGGGAGGGAAAGAAAAAAAGCTTTTACTTAAAGTCTTAATTATGTTTGCTAACAGCAGCTCTAAAAGAGCATCACGCTGGCAATTACACGTTGCTCTCTGAAAGGGACACAAGCTGCATTCAGATTAGGGAGCTTTCCCCCTCTGGAGGCTGGGTCTCACATCTCTGAGGAAGGGCTATTGATGCACAAAAGTTAAAGCTATTTCTTAGGAATTGCAAGATAATATTTATTTCTGACCACTGCTACTAGGGAAGAATTCAAGGGAAAGGTACAGAGAAAAAACAAACCACTTATATATAGTGAAGAAAGATTGCAGTCCTCAGTAATCAAATATTTGTTATTGAGGAGATCTCTGCATTCCGTCTCACCACTGCATTCAAATGCAATCTGCAGCATTTTTGACTGTTCTGGATAATGTTCTAGTCAAACTTACTCTGAGTTCTTCATGTCATATGTAAGTGACTATAAGGTCACTATATGTATACTTTTTGAACCGAAATGGTATCCTGGTTTAGGGTTTTCCTCTGTTGTTTAAAATGTTTTTCTTGCATAAACACAACTTGGCTTAAAAAATCAAAACAAAGCCCTGTTATCCAGGCAGGGTAGTAGTTAATCTTCCACAACCAGCTTGTGTTTATTCAGTGCAAGCTTTCTCTCCTCTCTCAGTACCCTGCTTTAACCCCTCATTCTCTCCTCTCCCACCATGTGTAACACTATAACATTAAGGGCAGGTACCTTCATGTCGAGTCCAGATGCACATTGATAGGCTTTATTTTTTCTTTTTCCTTTTCTGTTGGCAGCGATGGTGCGGGAAGAAGTGGAACCTACATTCTAATTGACATGGTTCTCAATAAAATGGCCAAAGGTGAGAATCGAAAGGCTTGTTACTTCCTCAGTACTGAAAGATGTGCTTGTGTTGCCATGACAACAGTGGGGGAGCAATATTCACAGAAAATCTGAGAATAAATTAGAGGCAAATTGTACTCTTTCCTGAATGTTCTGTAGTTTTATTTTCATACATAACAGAAATGCTTTGTTGAATGAGAGGTGTGTTTGTGCTGTTGAGAAGTATTTGAATTTTTGAATTTATCATTTAAAATAGTTTATTACAGGTTTTGCAAGAGATGCCTTGGGGCTGTACAACCCTAATTTAGTGGTTACAGGAGCTAGGTCCCAGGCTGTGTCATGGCTCTTGCCCAGTCCCCTGTCACATGCCCCATCATGACAATCAGATGTGATTATTTTCATTTTTGGACCTGCCCATTGCCACCAACACATGTAGAAGTGGTGGTGCCAGACAGGACCTTGTGTCTGGCACGGATTTGTTTCTTACAAGGAAAAAGACTGTAGTGAACAGAGGACTGAAAATAAATCTCCATTGCCAGTTCTGGCACTATCTGTTCGATATAGAACAATGTATTATTTAACTTTTCTGTTTCTTAGAAGTCTCTATCATCTGTGATATGTAATTTTATGACATGGGAAATAATCTGTCAACTAAACATAAACTTGTTTGTTAAAATGAACAGTCTATAGATTCTCTAGAGATTGGGTGCATTTCTTTTTTTTTTTTCCCTTGATTGGTAAATTGTTCATGGTGGGAAGTACTTGAGATATTCTGAAATAACCTTTGTCAGAACTGAACAATTTTTAATACAGATAGTGTCTTCAGAAGGAAGGAGGGTGAGAATGAGCATGTAAACCTGATAAACAAAAAGAAATTTGCCCTTATTGATTCTTAACCTGAGTTCTTAAGCTGCATCTGGCATTATGCACACATGCGTATTTAATGAAAAGGGATTAGTTGTAAAAACATACTAATTTATAGGGACAAACAGTATTAAGTTCTTTGAATTCTTATCACTTTACAGTTTTTGTTTAATATCTTCTAACACAGACATATTTTTATATGTAGTTTAAAAATACTCTCCATGCTTTGCAGTCATCTGCTGCAGCATCCTGAATATTCCAGTCCTCTGGGACATGGTGGCATCCAGTCCCGTTAGAAATATTCTAGCTTTTTTTTTTTCTCTCCAGATTCTGTTAACATGTCTCATCAAACATGGACTGAATTTTTTGCCCGCAAGCATCATGTGGAACTTGCCACTGATACTAAAAGAAGTTGTATGTTTGCCTTCTCCTTTGCGCTGTACTGAAAATAAATTTTTCAGTGGGATGAGATTAGTTTTTCATGCTCGTTGGAAAATAGGTTTTTGCTCTGTGAAGGAATATGGAGATATTTCCAATGCTCGTTACTTGCCACGTGACAATGTATACTTTAAAAATAGAAGCAGTGGTACATCGTAAAATTAATGTGGACCTTTGTTAAGTGTTTGTTCACTCATTTCAGCCATCAGCAGTGGGGAGCCATAATGAGAGCTAGATTTAACGTATATGCAATTTATTGGCATATAGAAGTAAATGAGAAGTATTTTCTAGCTCGGGGCTTTCAGCCACTTAAGGGAGGGTTGACTTTGTTGTAAAAGCACTGAAGAATGCCATTTACTGACTCCATTGTACCATGTAATGTCAAATTCCATTTTAAGTGTGGGCTTAGCGCTTCACAATGCCAGACAAGTCATGTGAAACTGGCCAGAGAAAGGCGTCACAGGGCTTTTTGGAGATCGGTCACCCCCATTTTGTTCTTGACCTGCTCCCCTCTGCCCATGGGGGTGTGCGACGCGAAATCCCCTGACCTGGTGCTTTGGCTGGAGTTTAAATGAAAGATCAAAGGGCAGAGCGGGCATCTCAGCCCTGCTGAGGTGGGCCTTTCCCAGGCTGTCACACTGTGCGGCCGCCAAAGGTTTTGTTCGGGCGGGAGCCGCGGCCCAGCCTGTGCGGCCGGGGCCCTCTTTGTCTGGCCTGAGAAGCTGGAGGCCCAGGTTGAGGATCCAATGTTCATCAAATGATCAAAGGCCTGAAGCCCTGGACATGAAATCTTTCTTTCCATTTCCTTTTCTTAGAGAATGAATTGCACGAGTGGCAAAGAATGCCCTTTCCAAAGCTTTTATGTGCAGTGCGAGGGCTAACTTCAGAGTCCTTCAGCGCTGAACATAAAAATGTAAGTGCACTTTCAATCTGGGCCCAGCTGCAGGGCCAGCATCGAGGAACCCTTCTTTCAAAAAGGCTTTTAAGGATTAAGGTCTTCAGTCTTTCAAAAAAAAAAACCAAAAAAAAAAAACCACCACGGACTTTTAAGAATAAACTTAGAATAATTTGAGTTTCTTGTTCCATGGTCTGGTTTATTAGAAAGTAGACAATAATGCATTTTTAAATCAAAGTAAATAGAGGAGTACTTAGTTTGAGCAGTGGGAAAGTAGAAAGCAATCAATAAATGCCATGGCTCTTTAGTGGGGTCTTTAATAGGTTGGGCAAAGGAGCTCCTTTTTCATGTAATGATTTACTTCCCTGCATTCTCTTAGACAGTTAACTGTAAATGCCTTTTTTCTTTTACAATTTCTTCTACTGCTCATTGAGTTAGTGCTAACACTTAGTCTATTAAACACATTATAAATTCATACTTTCCACCCTGCTGTTGCCAACCCTCATAATATTTTAGATGCTGAAAACCACCAACAAGGGACCTGTTCCTAAAACCTAAAGCAGGGGAAAAGAAATCAAGTTGGGGAGGATTTTGTGTTTGACATCTGCCACATCAGTTTGACAGCCCCAACCCCTTTGAGAAAGGGAATTTTAAAGAATGAAAATTTAAAGAAGCAAAGCATCTCTGCCCAGGGCACTTGCAGGACAGTAAAAGTTGGTACTGAGGGCAGAAATGCTCCCATGGTGTACTTTGGGGGTGAATTGAGCTGGTAGAAGGATGTGCCGGAGCTCATGGGGGCACTGGGATGGATTTGCTGTTGGGGGAGGTTCTTAATGAATTTAACTGTCCTCAGTGCAGTAAATGCAGTGACTGCATCTGTGCACTTATTCCTAACATCCACATTAAATAATCTGAGATACTGGAATAGTCAGAGACCAGCAGTGTCCATCCAGTGCTATCATTCCTGTGTCATGTCAGCAGGAACTTTCAATGCAGAGAATATCCTTTTGTTTCATTGTTCCAATAATTAATGTAGCTATTTATTGTGTAGTTTATTACTATATTTTTTTTTCTTCCTGGCTTCATATGCTGTTGCCTAGAAAGTTTGGACCAGTAGATCCTTGAGGTCCCATTCCAACCTGGTGTTCTGTGATTCTGTGATATGCAGAGACCCTGATCCTATACCCATCAAAGCAGTAAGAAAAATGAAAGAGTGTTGAATCTCGCCTTACAGTAACAAATTTAAATCCTATTTAACATGTTTCAACTATGACATCTATTTAACTATGATAACTATTTTTACATGGGTATTAGAGTTTTAAGACAGTTACCAAATCACCTCTCATTTCTGTGACAGCCATCTTAGGACAAGCTTTAGTTTTGAGTTAGAAGCTGAGGAGGGATTTAATTCAGCCCATGTGCATTTCCATGATTTAAATAAATACAGAGAATCATAATGGATTGTTTTTGTAGATAACAATGCTTGCTGGATTTCTGATAGGGACTGTTTCTCTGAGGCTGATTTCTACTGAGAATTTCAACATTCTTGATGTATTTACAAGTTTTATCCTTTGTTACTAGGGAAGATGAGATGATTTAGATTTAGTCTACTTGATATTTCTTCCTCACCCCAAACTCACACTAATGCTGAGCTGATCAGATTTTTTTTTTTTCTTTTTGTGTGATCTAGAGAAAAGTTGAGAATTTTCTCATTTCATGTCTTTCCCGCAGGCTCATTGTAGTGACTAAAAGTGTGATATATTGCAAGACATTTTTATTGAGTGTTTCTGGCACAAAAAAAAAAAAAACAAAAAA
>VXBB01022400.1:257044-288842 GCA_013399915.1 Illadopsis cleaveri | reverse complement strand
AAAAAAAAAAAAAAAAAAAAAAAAAAAAAAAAAGATGAGATTATGAGTCTTCCCACTTTCATTTTTCTGAACTGAGAGGCTTGGATAGTGTAGATAATAGTTTGATTTTTAGATATTCATCCAGCCAGCAGCTGCTTAGGGTTTGCTGACCATCCATTTTCTTGTGTTTGAACTAGCTGAAAAGAGATGAGTCAAAGGGAAGGCGAATATGAATTTTAAAATCCTTTTAAAGTATTGATTTCCAAATTCTAAAACCCAGCAAAAAAGATTTGATTTAGCAAAGCCGAACCAACGGTTTATTCTCTTGCATTCAAAAGCTTGGATTATAATTGATGAGCACACACACTCTGGCCAGGGCTGGCTATGGAGGTTATCTCCCCAAGTCCTTTCCTTGCCCCTGCTACCCTATTGTCTGAGGGTCTTGTGAGTCAGCTCCTGAGCAGATGCAGTTTATACCGTGACATTTTAAGGCAAAACAAAAGATTCCTTAATTCGCCTTCTGACTCATCGTGATCAAATGATTTGGGCTAATCTGAACCCTTGCTGAGGTTTTGCTTATCTGCTGTTTGGATTTAACAATCATAATGAAGTTGTGGGGTTAGCTCCTCTCTGAAAGGATTTTATGAAAGGCAGTGCTTGCCCATACTCGTGTTAAAGTGGTTTCAATCTGCTTATTTTTGAGTCCTTATGCAAAGTCTGAGAAAATTCTATTGTTCTGTTGTGCTGGTGCAATTCTAGAGCTGACTATTTCTGACATGCTTTTGGTGAATGAGGGAATATTTCCTCAGCCCAGGATCAAGCTTCTCCCATGAAAACAAAATTTAACATACTACATTTCATGCAGAGGTTAAGAGAGTATATAGTGTAAATGGGAGATTTCTTTTTTCTTTTTTCTTTTTTTTTTTTTTTTGAGGTAGTTAATGGTTAGAGGGTCAAAAAGTGGGATTAGAAATAGATGGTATTCTGGAAAAAAATTCGCAGCAGAAAAATTCTAGACATAAAAATGTAATTGTTTTCATGGTCTAAGTTTGAATTAATTACATGGCTCATCTTTGAGATTTGGGTGAGACACATTATTATCTCTAGGAATACAGAAAAAAAACTACAGAGCCAAAAAATTGGGGTTTTCTTTGTTTACTGTTGTGCTATCCCCAAGACTGCCTCAATTCTCGACAGCAATAATGAAATGCTGCTATTTCAGTTTCCAAAGGAAGTTGCTCGTGTCCATGTAAACATATCGTATGTTATAAGGCCGGTTTTTCAAATGAGCTGCATTTATGTATTGTAACTTTTATGTAATGAGTTACCCTGGAAACACAATTAGGCAAATAGTGCTCGTTCTTGCAGCCTTTCCCAGCAGATAATTAATCACAATGAGAGCTGGGCCCCCAGCTACATGCACAAGTGTATAGGGAATGTATAGGACAGTTTTTCACGGTCCAGCCTGAGATGCTCAGCAAACTCTTACTATGTAGAAAAAGCTGTTTAAAACAGTGTTTATTTCCTTTGATAAACACATTTGGACTTACGATGCTTTAAAGCTTTTTGCATGTTATTGCCTGTATGGAGTCATCAATTAATAGTTCATAAAAGGAAGATAAAAATGTAGCTTGTTCTACAAGCTTCTGTTCTGAAATGAATTAGTGACCATGGGGAAGGTGTTCTTGGTTGATGTTTCCCACTGTATGTTGTCTGGTCTGCATTTTTAGCTGCTCTCCTTTACAGAATATTAAGATTTCCAGCAAAAAACCAAACATATTATTGATACAATTTCTTTAGCTTTTTTTTTTTTGTATTTAATTTAGTGGTGAGGTACTACCCTAAAAGTGCCTTATTTCTTGAGCTATTTGCTATTCTGAGGATTTTATTGGAAACTACTTGGGAGTAGGAAAGTATGGTAGAAAGCAATCCTAATTATCCAGGGTTAGGGGCAAATGAATTGTGAAGAAAGACTGATCAGACATGGGCTATTCCTTGGGAGAGGGAGCACGAAGGGGGGTCCCCACAGAGCGCTGGAAGACCCTGAAAGAAATGTATTGATGTCAGTAAGCAGCTTGAGATAGCGACTAATTTGAAAACAAGAGGTCATTGACTGAAACTAAGGAGGAGACAAGCAGATAAGGAATTTGGGCAGTGTTTTTTCCCACAGATGGGTAGGTTAGGATATGGAAAAGTGAAAAAGCTGGGTCATAGAAGTACTGTGCTATTGCTTTGAAAGCAGCTGGGCACATATTTGGAAAAGGAAGTTTTTATACAGAGAGTAAAATAACTTTTTTTCTGATAGCTAATGTCGTGCAGCAGAGAAGTGTTCATTTGACCAGTGGTGGTCTTCTGGCTGTAAAGGGTGCAGTTTGGTAGCTAAAGTGTAGCTATTCCACAGTTTCTACAGCTGGACCAGTTTAGTCACTTTTAAGGATAAACTCTGTTTAAACAGTTTAAAGAATGAGTCCGTAACAGTTGCATCTTCTATTCAGGTCACTCCATGTACTGTCTTGTGAGAGCTTTACCACCTACGTGCAACGTAAAATGAAAGTAATGTACAATGTAGTTCTTACAATTTAATAGATTTATGTAGGCGAGCTGCTTCTGTGTCTCCTGGAAAGAAAGTGCATATTTTCCAAAGGGGACTTGAAGATTTTTTTTAAGGCCAAGTGAGACATGTTTTCATAAATGTCATTTTTGCAATAAGCATCTTAACTTTTTTCGTGTTTGATTCATCACCTGGAGATCAACTGCCTTTCAGGTAATGTACAGAGAGTTTCTGGAAGAGATACTAAAAGAAGCAAATTGTGTAAAACTCCATGGGAGCTGATCCTGGGGAACATCTATTAGCAAGAAGTAACAGCACATTCACAATACTTGCCCTGTATGTGCTTTGTGTGTGTGTGTGTGTCTGCACATGCACGTGTAAGTTGAATTTAGATGTGTGCACTGGTGTTTTCTACAGTGATCATAGGTGATTATGGGATATTTTACCCCCATATGGAACAAAACTCATTAACATCCATTTCTTTAGCAATTCTTCTGTAGCAATTTAGGCATATTCATTTTACTTTTAACTTCTGGGGAGGGTGGGGGAAATCTAATTGTAAAAGAGAAACAATTCCTATTGTGTATGGAACACAATGTGACAATTCTCACACACACTGGAAGTGAGGAAGGATTGGTCCTCAAATTAGCATCCATTTGCATTCAGTTACAGTGAGTGGTTTCTGCATTTTTTTTCTGCATTGACAAAGGATATGAACTTAAAAACTGACATGTCAGCAGTGAATTTCTCTCCCTGCAAGGCTGTTAAAATCAGTGTAAAACTTACAAGCATTTTTTTCCTGTATCATTTTTTAAAATACTAGATTGTGTCTAGGTCTTCCATCATCAGTGTCACCTTCCTTTTGACTGTGTACTGACAAAGCCATATGACATTTGTACATTTATTACATGCAGTCTTCAAGTATTAATATAAAATGTGTAAACAGTAACACATTATGTAATGCATATATGTAATGTATACTCTGTGTTTGCATGACTGTCACAATAATTTTAATTACTTCACTTTTATTACTTTAAGCACTCCCTTCTCCACTTTCATGCTTGCTTTGCCCATTGGGTACTTTTGCTGAAGTTGTTTTTGTTTGGTTTTCTTTTTAATAAAGGTAATGAAGTTTTAATTTGGGTTGTTGTTAGGTGCACAGAAGCACTTACATATTTTGTCTGAAATTACAGACAGTTCACTGACTCAGGCATAGGCTGGATCCATCCTTAACTACACACACATGCACACAGATTTTGTTCATCTCAAAGAGTGAATAAGCTTATAATGGAAATGCCACCCTGAATACATTAATCTTTTTTGTTATCTTTAAAAGTGTAGCCCTCACTAGGATTTTGCTGACACTTTTCTCTTTCCGTGAAAAGTATCAAATGATCCTCCTGGCCAAGAGCAGAGCTACAGCAGCAGACATCAGGATAACTACAAATGAAAATTGCTTTTATTTTTTGTAGTTTCTGGCTGATGGTCAGGCCCTTTTTTTATCCCTAATACTTACAAGTGTTTTTTATTTAGTGGGCACTTATACAATGCAAGCTGAAGGAAGAAAATACTCGTTTCTTTGCAGCAGAGCACTATACAAACAGCAGTTACTCATAGGACATATTTTTCACTTCCATGGCCTTCACTACACTGTACTGCTGGTTTATCTTTTCATTGTGTGGTTCCATGTTGTGTTTCTTCTGTCATTTCCCTCAAAATCACCAAATGTGGAAGTAAGGGAAATAGGGAAGGCTACAGACACAAAGCACAGATCTCAAACACTGTAAGCTTTAGCAGATTGTAGCATTTGTGAACCCAGAAGAGAAGAGCAGAAACTCAGCTCTTTTCAGCCCAGGTTCATTCCAGCTAACTTATGGCACATAAAACATCTAGTGTTAAGCATTTCACCTAACCTAGTTGTCTGGGTCTCCACAGTCATCAAGGAGAATGATACGCACCTCTGGAGGATAATTCTCAGGCAAATGAATTGCCCATCAGAGCTTACCCTCTCTCTCTTAGGTGTTGAGAGAGGAGATGACTAACTCCAATTCGAACTTCAAGGATGGCTGGAGTAGATGAGATGAGGTTGGGCCTTTGAGACTAAGCTAGTTAGTAAATATTACCGGTTTGCTATTAAAACTAATGGTCAGTGAAGAAGTGGTGTTACACTCCCCCTAGTTATGACCCTTTTCTCTTTAATCAGATTGAGTTTGCCCCTCATATGGTGTGATTAAATGTTTTGCTGCAACATTAAGTACTCAATGGGGCAAACACTTGCTGGGGCAGCTACATGAGCCTTCCTTTAGAAGCTGTCAGTGGGAAGCTGGAGGCATGTAGGGCTTTAGGAGATTTGCAAATCTACAGCATATCTGTGCTATGTCCAGCTACATTAGACATTGGGAACAGCATGGCTGTGACAGTGTAATAGTCCATGAGTGCTGATTTACCCTCCTAACTCCCCAGAGAGCCCACTTCTGTCTCTAAGCACTATGGCAGACAGAAGTGTAGATGGGTATGTTTATGTATATTAATGTGTATTAGGCTCCTGACAGACCTGGATCTATTTACTGTCTGTCCTTTGGTCCCCATAGTTCACTATCCCCTTGCTGTGGCAAAGCTGCAGAAAAGGCCCAGAAAATACAGTACCAAAGAAAGCCTTGTTGTCACTCTTCAGATGGGGAGGGAAGAAAGGCTGCGTAAAGCTGCCGCGCGACAGTTTGCTGTGACCGTGACGCACCACTTATAGACATGAGTCATGCAGCCATCACCCAAACATGACAAACACTTGTATTCTTCCTAAACACAGGCACACTGTGATGAGACAGCTTTGTGTCCTCGTTGGCACTGTATTGTTTCCCCTTATTTTCTTTCTCCAGTGTATTTTCGCTGTTTCACATTATTACAAGTGTATCTTGCGCAGCACTCCTGGCTGCCTGGGAATACTGAGCCGTGCACGATCCGAGGCTAAAGGCTGCTGATCAGCAGCATCCTGCAAACACTAATTGGTTCTTTTTCAGCTTCTAGCAACAGCAGCATAAAGAACTGTAGTAGGGACTGTTCCTTCAAGATTTTAACAAGCCAGTTTTTAATCTTGGCTAACAAGTCCCATTGCCCTTCAAGGCCTAATTCAATATCTGTACAGTATAATAAATGTAAAAAGATGCATTTGGCAGATAGTATTGGACTAGAATGAAGCTGAATACTTTCCCCTAGAAAAAGAAAGGCATTTGACAGGTCATTTCTGTATTGCCCTTAGTACTCCATTTTTTTCTGTTGGGATAAATGCTTATTCCCACACTGATCATCATAATTTCCTTAAGGAGAAATGGTAAAGGTGCTAATCACCCCCCTTTACAACTGCTCAGCATGACTCCTACCTCATATATTCAGTATTGCGATCACTTTATTATCAAGGAGAACAGAAAGAGGGCTAAGAAAGGTGCAAAGGGTATTGGGGGAAAAAAAAAAAAATAGGATCTATCTAGGTCTTCACCTCTCTAGTGTCCAAGTACCTTATAATCATTAATGGATTTGCTTTCATAACAACTCATTAGGTAGGAAAAAAAATCGGTTCATTTTGTAAATGATGGTGTGAAACATAGGGTGAATTTCATGATCTAGCCCAAGTGGTGCAGGAAGTCAAAGTCTCAGCCTGGAAGAGAACTGAAATCTATCTAAACATAGCCCCCTAATGACCAAGCCATCCTTTCGAACTCACAGTAACAAATTTATAGCCATTCTGCAGAGTTGTAATCATATCTTTTTGAGGATATATGCCGGTAGATCTGGAAGTTTTTCCCAACTAGAAAAATCCTTTTTAATTTAATATTTATGAGCAAAATGTATTTGTGAAACATTCACAAAGAAAACTCTTCAGTTTGGATTATTTAAAAAGAAACCCCCCCCAAATAACTGCTTTGATGAAGTATTTAAGCATCATTTTATTTTTATAAATACACAGAAAATTCAGAGCATCTAGAATCTAAAATATTCCTTTTAAGACAGAGCTTTAATATAAAATTCTATCAGTCTCACAGAATCTACACTGCACTTTTCATTAGTACTGCATAAAACAGAACATTTGAATTTGCTTTCAGTATATGTTCAAGCCTATTACATAAAAATCTCAAATATTACCTTAATTAAGCTAAAACTTCTCATGCATTTATGTAACAAATGCTGATTGTTCTTATAACTGAAAAAACTCCAACCCAGCATATTTTCAGATGCACAAACTCTGTAGTTTGCTGAACCTGAAAAAAAACTTTTTAATGATATGTCTTCATTTTTTTTCCCAGCTGATACATTTAAAGATATTACTCCTCTTGACAATCGTTGTCATATTCCTGTGCCATCATAGTGACAGCAGTACTGCTACAATGTGGAAGGGACCATCCTCCACAGAATATTTCTTATGTGTCTTGTGCTTGGCAAAACAGGACCCCTGCCATGTCTAGGGGAATGAAAAGAGAGGGAAGCTTTCATTATTATAGTCATAAAACTTAATATCAAGTAATTCACAGTGATTTTAAATATTATGAGCTGCTGGTAACCTCATGGAGCCTATTGCAGCAGAATTGGGCTGGGTCGTTATTTATGGCAGGAGAAAAGGGGAATTTACCCATGTTTTTGTGACGTGCTGGATACTCCACTTGCACCACTGTCTAAGGGCAAACACTTTAACCCCTTGAGATCTGCTAATCAGGAGCACCAGCTGCTAAGTGCCAGCATGCATCCAGCATTCATGCCTGCGGGGAGAGAGAGAGTAGCAAAGGATATGACCCTAAACTTCAGAAACTGCTTCTCTCCTTGGGGGCAAAATATCATTCAGCTTGCATCTTCTCTTGTTTTCTTTTAGTTTATGCAGTTAATGTTCCTGATGTGGGTTGTTGTGCACTCACTGTGAATGCTTCAAGCCTTTAGGAAGATGATAGTTAATTACTGAAGTTAAAATCTGGCTTGCACTGGTGTGGAAGTGCTTTCAGAGGTATTTACTCAGCCAGCTCACTGAGCTGCTAGGGGCAGGGGAAGGCTGGCAGTATCTGGCTCACAGTGAATTACTGCAAATGTATGTTCTGTTTTAAAAAAATAGCATTTTGCACAGTCATTTTTCACAATACTGCTGGCACAATATTAGCTCAGTCTCACACTAAGTTATATTCTTATGTTCATTTAAAACAAGCAATGAAATCCATTGTGAAAAAGCCTGTCACAAACACAACCCAAATTTATTCCCTGCTGAGTAAAATACAGTCAAAAGGTGAAAAGGCAGTTCTTTATTGTTTAAATGCTTCTTCTTTTATCCCTCTCTTTAGCTGCTGAAACCAGTAGACCAGTAGCAGAAGATAGATCTATATTGGTGGGAAGAAAAGATAGAAAATACTGCCTTTTTGATATATTTTGTTTTCTTTTCCAAATGTCACTTGCTCTCCAGCCTAGTATTTTTAACCCTTCCTGTGGATTATTTGTCGTGTGACAATAAACCGATGTCTGCATCTATTACTGGACTTAATAGGTTAGAGGCCTAAGCAAAACACTTCCAATAACTGGATATCCTTAGAACCAGTGGATCAAGCTCTTCTAGCTTTTGCTCTAAACCACTGCATCAAATTTAGTTTGTATGTGGGCTTTCCAGATAAGCAATGTTTCAAATGCTTAGCAGTGTGTGGATATTTTGCAGCCATCTCAGTAAGAGCATGACTTGACCCTAATGTCCTTAGATGCAATATCCATCTCTCCCAATGTCATGTAGCATGTGCTGTATTTTTTGCCACCTGAAATGGCTCAAAAGCATAAATAAATTGTTATTGGATACTACAGAATGTAATGCCAAATTGTCATACTCCCAGATAAAATAGAAAGCCTCAGCATGGCAAAGAAAGTGTTGAATTTGTGTCAGATTTCAGCGAAATAATTCCAAAGAGAGTTGAAAGTTCACGCTGCACTTAAACACTGAGCTCTTCTCACTTGTGAAAGCTGGTTGGGTTCAGACCTCCTTTCGTGCCTTGAAAATATCTTTTTTTGTCTATGTCTGTCACCAAAAAACTTCTTACAGGTTTACAGAAAACTATTGCAGGTGCCAGTGGTAGTGAGCTGAATTAACATAATCCAGGAGCAGAGTATCATAAGCTTGAGTAGAAAAAAGCCCTCATCACAAAATGAGATTTAATAGAGGACTAGCAATATATTTAAACACTTTTTTTTTTTAAGTCACAATAACGGAATAGATGCAGAACATGTAGATGCTGAGGAGGAAGAGAGGCTTACTCATAGAGAGAGAGAACAAGTCATGCTGGCTTTTTCCTATGCCATTGATTTCATCTCCTGTCCTGTGAATTTTTTTGTTCTGAGATGTTTTTCTTCTGAAACAGTTTCTTGTCTTTGCAGCATTAAGTTTCATTGATCAGTCTCTCCAGGCACTTACGTATTTCCCATCACCACAGTGTCCAAGGCATTCAGAGGTGCAAAAAAGAGTGTAGCAAACCAATCCATGTCTCTGCTTTGGATTGTCTCTAACCCAATGGCATCACAACAAGACACTTGATTTTCTCTGCTTTTCCTTAAAATTGCCTATGCCTGAGGACATCAGAAATGCTTTTGGGTGACCTGCTCATCACAACCCATGGGCTGGGGACACTAGTCAGTAAAAGCTGATGTTTTAAGGACTTTACTGGCAAAGCACTTCAGAACAAGCATCCCATTAAGCACACCAGCCCACTAGGACTGTTCTTATGTTCCAGTGCATGCATATGCTTTGGTGTTTTTGCTAAATCAGGATTTTTTAATCAGGTGTTGTTCATACTATTAGTCATGTCATTCCCTTAATGATGATAAAAAAGCAAACATCAGTTCACTACTAAGTGCTTGCAATCTGCATCACAGAAATGGAGGAATTAACTCTTTCAAAGGTAAACTCAGAAGCCTATTTGGCCATTAAAGGGTGCAACTATATCTTGTTATGAACTTTTAGAGTATTTTCAAATAAAGATGTCCCCCTCAGTGGTGGGGGGCCATACATGTTCACAGTCATGGGTACTTGAGCCTGCCAGCTGCAGTGGGAGGATCTCTGGGCTCATCCTTGCAGCGTACACCTGGGAAGCTCAGAACTGTGTTTAACCTTGTCCATGGATGACAGTATCTTAAATATTTCTTGTATCTTAATTTCTGAAAGGAAAATTCCTCTTACTTTGAGCCAGGATGCTACTGGAATGTTTTATTTCCTGGTAATCAAACAAGGCTATAAGTGAGGCTGTAAAGCATGTGCAGTACTCACATAGCTCTGCTTCCATCCACAGCCGTGGTGGAACAGGAAAATCCCACCTAATTGTACATGTATGTGTGAGAGTAAACACTGAAGAGAGCTACTGTGTTAGGGTTTGTGAAGAGGGTACCTTTAGTGATGTTTTCCAGATGAATTGCCACTGCAAAACCTGCAACAGATTTAAGGTATAATTACTGTCACTGTTACCAGACTTTAACGTGTATGTAAGTATTGCTTTGCTCTGTTTTAAGGAGATTTGAGGGGTTTTAATTTTAAAATAAAACCTTCTATTTTTTTTTTCAAAGTTCATCCCTGTAAACCCTGGGGAGGGGTGGGGAACAAAAGGCATGCAATGCCCTAACCCATGGTAATTAGCAAAACTGTCTGTCAGATACCATTTCTAAGTTGTCACTATTATATTTACTGAATTAATTCATTCCATTTCTGAAACAGCTGAAGAACAAATTTTCATTGATTTGAAGAACATATTCCAAATCAATTATTCTTGTAGAGTTGATGTTATTTTTAAATATAATTTCATATTTTTTATCAAGGAAACCAAATTAAATCATTCACTATTCATTGCTTTTCTGGATTTTTTAAAAGATGGTGCTGAGCTGTAAAGTTGAGTTTAGTCAATGAGGAGGTGCGTGATGTTTTCATTGATATCAACCTAACTACAGGTAGATAAGCCCTTAAATTAGAAGAGTTTAAGAAATGTGGTAAGTGTTGGGTCCAATTCTCCAAATCCAGTTCTGGGAACTCAACAGGTATGTGTTCTAGATGTGTACAAGTTACATTGCAGCAGCAATGCTTTGGTGCGTGGCCCACAGGTTGGTCACTGAGACCCCTGTGAATATTTGGGGATATTTAAATGCCTCCAGAAGGAAGTCCCAAACTGGCAGAGGGTGACCCAGGAAATTTGTAGGACCAGGCAGTAGGAAGCGGTTGACAAATCTTCAGAGCACACCACTGAGTATCCCTTAAAATGGAACAGATTCCAGAATTGTGGCCAATCCCTGCCCTTGATAAACCATCCAATGACGAAAGTGAATGTACGAAAGAGGAAAGACCTGAGGTCAACACGTTCCCAAGCTCCTGTAGCTATGGGCCCACATCAGCCCTAGGAGAATGAACAGCCAACCATGGCAGTAGGGCATAGTGGAGCAGAGATGGGGTAGTTACACTTGCATTAGGATGACCCTCTGCCCATCTGCCTGGTGCTTTGGTGCCATCAGATGTTCTTGGGAGATGCAGAAGGGAGCAGATACAAGAAAGCCAAATTCTGCAGGTGAACTTTTTCTCTTAAAGGATTTCCAGACAGGCTTCTACTCCAGAAGTTCATACAGGAAGGACCAAAATCCTGATTTCCCCTCAATCCCTTCATAAAACATCAGATTAGACACTTAAAGAAAATGAGGAGGGTGGTCTTGAAATATCAGTCATTGGAGGAGATTGAGGAGGAAATCAGCATCTCCCTGTCCCCTTCAGTTTTCTAGTCTTTGTGGATTATAAGACAGGGTAGAGGCTCAAGGACTTGCTTTGATCTCCATAGTTCATGTATTTAAAGAAAGCTCCTCGGTGTGCATGGGGCAGGGAGCCAGTCCCACACCAGTCAGGCTGTCTGTGCCTATTTCACGTGCCCTGGTGCTGCTGATGGCTACAGGGCAGCTGTGTCCAGACACCTGGAGTAGAACCTAAAGAAAATGCCATAGATTGGCCTGGTGAAACAGTGACCACAGCAAGGTGGTCTGACAGGTCCTGAACTAGGAAGCCACAGACAGACATTGTGGATGTCAGCTGCAGGTGACAAAAGGTCACCTAAGTCTTGTTTTTGTAGCATTAATCTGTGTGGTTCAGGCCCTTAATTCAGTGCCTACTCTTAGAAGTGACAAAGGGATGCTCAGTGGCATTGCCATGACAGACCCTCAGGTTCCACAAAATATATGCTGCTCTAGGTGCAGAGACGTTTTTAAGAATTTGTTTTTCTCTGTCTTCTCTTGAATTAATGTTAGTAAAAGGTCCCCCAACCTCTTATTTTTCTATATGAAGACAAAAATTGCAGCTGCCTGCCAAGTCTGCTGAGAGATGGATGTAATAATTTTCAATTGGACTGTTAGCCCAAAGGGAACCCGATAGCAAGAGATTGACAGATGCAGCATGGATTATCTTGTGCTCTGAACTCAGCCCAATTTGTGGTTTGTTGCAGGTGCTAAAGAGATTGATATTGCTGCTACCCTGGAGCACTTGAGGGACCAGAGACCAGGCATGGTCCAGACAAAGGTACTGTCAATAAATCCACTGGGATTTTAAATACATTAAAGGTCTTTCACAGTAGTTGTTTTCATGACAGAAGAGAGAGGGTATGACCTAATTTAACGCAGGTCGCTTGCTGATTACTCTGTTTGGCTCCCTACCAACTGAGGTCTATTTATGCTGAAGATTTATCTAGGTTACTTTCTTTGGTGTTTACTGTTCTTTCTTGTAACATCTCCAACATCTATCTTGATTACCATATATGAAGGGCAGTCAAGACAACAATCTATAGCCTGCTAAAGAAAATGTGCATTTGAAAGAATGTTCTTGCTTTCATCCTGAACTATGGATTATTTTCTTAGAGTATCTGTGCTTAACTGTGCATGTAATATTTTTTTTAAAGCTTCTACTCATTAAAGAGAATGTAACTGCTGCATGTGATTTTTTTTTTCTGGAAAAGATAATCCGAAAGTTTTGAGTTAAAGGAAATAAAGTTTGCAGGGAATCAAGTCATTGTAAGTGTCTTGGAGTGGAAGAGCTTGCATCATGCCTACAGCCTTTATGGATGTTAGATGGTAACTATATTTTTACACTTTGGTGAGATCAATGTCATACTCTCAAATTCCTGTCAGTTGTAATAGTTTTGACATTTTTCCACAATGTAAAGCTTTTACAGATAGGAGCTGATGGTGCAATTCTAGTCCCTTAAATTAGAAATGAAACTTTCTGTTATTAACAATTCCAGTGATGTATGGAATGATATTTTGGGATATATGCTGCAAGTTAAGAGCTGCAAATATGACAATAAAGAAACTCTTTCATGGTATGGAGGCAAAATAAATCTGTTTATGGCCTTACAAAATGTCAAATGTTAGTTATAGTCCCAAACTGAGTAACAAGAGCAATGTGACAGCACTGTGTCTTGGCCAGGCTGGAATTGACAGGAAATTCTGCACTGTTGAGGGAGTTGAAATTGCTGAGGGGCAAAGGTGAAATAAATGTGTTGCAGGAATCATTGGTTCATGATTTTTCCTGAATCTCTTCCCAATCATGTTATCTCCCACTATACTAGGGGAAAATACTGCTGAGGAACAGCTTGAGGAATGTTGTTTATTATTTACCAATTAAGTGCATGAAAAATAAAGATGAGCCAGTCAAAACTAACTAATCTTGATCTGCAAGGAAGACATAAAATGGCACAAGTCTTTCTTCTGCTTTGATTATTCAGACTGGAAAAAAAGGCAAATAGCCCACAGTATCCAATGTCATGTGTATTTACTCTGAGGTAAGATGCAAATCCTGGACTGCTCTGTGAATGCATTCAAAATATGTAGCAGCTCTGTGGCAACCTAGAGCTCAGATTCCAGTTTTCTTTTCAGGGCAGAGAAATTATGGCTTGTTGCCTTCAACAGAAGAAAAAACATCGCTCCAGAACCAAAGGAGGTTATATGAACAACAACTTCTACTTAGCTCAGCAATAGTTACCTGAGTTCCATGAAAATCTCCCTCAAGACTTTTCTTTTCCTCCAAACATTTGTCTGGAAGTGCTCCAGAAAACAAATGTATCCTGTGTTTTCATCCAGGATGAAAAATTTTCTCAGGATATTGCTTATCTCTCCTCTTGCTCCTTCTTCCATCATTGTCATTTTCTCAAAACCACCCAAATCACTTATTCAAGCTAATGTCTTGCAAATTATAAATATCTGGTTACATGCTAGCTATGCGCGATCCCCAGAGAATTTTTCTGATGGATTTAAACAAACCCCTGTGCTTTCCCAACTGAATACAAATGAGGAATATTAGATTCTTGGAGTAATTTAAAACGATGGATTAAAAGTCAGGTTAGAAATGCCAATTACAGAATATCCCTAGGCAAAATAAACACCAACTTTCTTCAGCAATGTTATTGTGTTTCCAGCAGGCAGCGCTCCACCTTTCCAACAGGCATGGGAAAGATTTGTTTGCAGCATTTTGTCTTCTGGAAGGGATCTTTAATTCAAAAGCACTGTATATAATAAATTGTAATGAAATTATCATAATGACATTCTGCATTTCTGAGAAGCATAATAGAGGGTTTGTGAGTTTGCTGGATTTTTTTTGCAAGGGAATCATAAAATAGAATTGATATGTCATGTGAGAGGAAAAAGTAATGAAGGAGGAAGTGTATTTGCTGGGAAGAATATGTATTTTTTTTCCTGTCTCCTATATCNCATGTGAGAGGAAAAAGTAATGAAGGAGGAAGTGTATTCGCTGTGATGGGAAGAATATGTGTTTTTTTTCCTGTCTCCTATATCCTCTCACAATCTATAACAGTAGATAGATTCCTTACTGTGTTACATGAACTCAGTTTGTTTTCCTGGGAATTTTTATCTGTAGAGTTAATGAAACATAGCCATAGTCATTTTTTAAGTATATTCTTGTCACCTCTGCATTATAGGTGAACTGACACCACAGAATGTCTGTCCAGCTCTATTTTCTAGGCAAAGCTAGATGTTAAAATTCATCTCCAGGCAGTCTTGTATCTGCAAATAGAATATGTGAATGGCAGTGTAGCTGTACAAAACACCAAATGAGCTCCTTTAAAAATTACTGACATTAATTTGCTCTAACTGCAATTGTCCTCATGGAAAAGAGTGGAAGGTGTGGGAAGGCCTTTCCTGGGACAGTGGTGATGCACATCAATGGAAGCTGCACTCCCTGCCTTTCACCTGGGTGTGTTATGCAGAAGAATGGAGGGGGAAGAGCTCAGCTGCACCATCCCTGACTGCCCATGTCCTCACACATCTCGTGTGTGCTCTCCTGTCCCCTTTACTGCAGTCAGTTTTCAGCTCTGGCTGTGCAGATTATGCTCTGTAAATTGTTTTGCCTCAGTCATTAAGGTCACACCTCTTGTTGCTCAGTCCCTAGGTGAGGCAGACACTCTTCCTCAGGCTTTTTGAACTGGTACAAGCACCCAGTTTGGTTCTGCCCCGGCATGTCCCATATATGCCCTCTCTGACCCTGCTGCTCTCCAGCTTCTCACACACTCATTGTGCTCCAGGTAAAATACAACTGATGGTCCTGGATGGCCCCCAGCATTCCCAGTGTTTCCTTTAATTGCAGAGACCTTAGACAGTGCAGGGAGCCTTAGGCAGTCATGCACACCATTTTCAGTGCCTACTGAGGATGAGTCCTACTCTTTAGGGTGAGTTAATGTCTGATTAAAAGCTGTTGGCTGCAGTCCAGCAAGTGTACATGGATGCCACTTTGACAGCACCAAGCAGACAGCAAAATTCTTGAATGGCAGTGTCGCTGAGAAATTATTCTGAGTTTTGTTCTGCTTTTTATGTTCTGGCACTGTGCCCATCGTTGCTTCTCTGAAGCATCTCCACATGGGAGCTGCCTGCAGTCGGGTAAGACAAGGCAGAGAAGACTGGCACTGGATTGCAGGAATTCAGAGTCAGCTGCCTTTCTGAACTATGAGTTGTACATCTGTAGTTTGTTCTTTCATCCTTCCTGTCCATTTCTGCAGTAAAATGCAACACTGTGGAAAATTAATGTTATTGGTTCAGTGATCACTTCTGGGGGTGGCTGTGTTCTGTAAGCATCCCATGCAGCCCCTGGCAGCCCCAGCTGAGGGGCTGGAGGTACAGACCACTGATTTTCTAATGGGACACACAGACAGTATCCCAGCATGTGATACTTTGGGATGCTTTGCAGGGTGCATCTCAAACCTGCATCCTCAGAGTCAATTCCTCAGCAGCTCCTGACTCCAGCTGGCTTAAACCTCTGGAGTACTTCCAGAAAATCCAGGAATTTCTCCACAGTCCTTATCTGGTGTCTTTGATTTGCCTATATTTTGAGAAAACTTTCCACTGAAAAGTCTCAAACTCCAAATTACCCTGTCAGTTATTTCAGTAAACTAAATTACTGAGAAAAAAATTACTTGCTTGGAAAATGTAACGCCTGTTAACCCTGAGGATTTAAAACTGCTTTGTCCTTCTGTAGGACTACACAGTTCAGGAGTGTGTTAGGGATGCACTTAGAAGAAGTAACCGTTCATGGCTGTGTCCCTCACACCTCTATCAACCCAGCACAGATGCTTGTAAATATTTTTGGTGTTGAGGTTACAGTAAATTAATAGCAGAGAAAAGCCTTCTCAAGTATTTCTTATATAGGAATGGTCTTAACAAAACTGAGGAATTTTTGAGTGTGGAAAGGACATTAAAAAGAGAGGCTTAACAAGATCACTGACAGGTGAGCCAAAAAGCAGATATTGTTCTGTATAATAGATATCAGAGGAGGAGATACCTATTTTAGATTCTTTCAACTAGAAACAGTCCTGAGAAAAGCCAAAGTCTCTGCTTTACAGCATCTGACTTATTTCATATTTCAATAATGTATTGAGTTCCCATCTCTGTGTCAGGAGGAAATGGCTGGTGATCAGCTACTCCCAAACCCTTCTGACCATGCAGTGGCAATATATCATTGTGTCCCAATAGCTTGGGTTCTGCTGGTAACATTTTTTTCCATTGAAATGACTCTGGCTTTGAGATGCTGTCAAACATGTTACATGACATCAATAATCCCAGAACATTTTGTTCCTTTCCATTGCAGGGTACAAGTTCATCCTGCGTATTCATGTTTTTAACAATGTCTTGAGGACGTTCAGCTGCGGAATAGAGCTCTAGGCTTTCTGGAGAGTGTTTTGTTTTATTATTCAGGGTGTGTGTTTGTTCTCTCCACAGGAGCAGTTTGAGTTTGCTCTGACAGCGGTGGCAGAGGAAGTGAATGCAATACTCAAGGCCCTTCCCCAGTGAGCAGCTCAGTCTCCCGAAGGTTCCCGCAGAATCCATCCCGCGTTTTCCTCATCCTCAGTCCCTGTGAATGTTCTTGGAAACCGTGACCTGACCTTACCTGTGTATCTTCTGTTGTAACCACATAGTGATAGGGCCCTTACAAACTCCTTTAGCTGGCAAAAGTTCAACAGTTAAAATGTGTATTCTGTTTTTTGGGGTTTTAAAACAAATTTTTAAAAGTACATCAAAGCCTCGGATTAAGTGACAGAACAACCCATCTAATTCCTCCCACATCCTTGAAGCCCTCAATGTCACACTTTGAAAGCACACATTCATGTTCTTAATAGCAAATATACAATATTGTGGGTAATTAGTGCAGTCAATATAGTCTCAGAAAACAGTGTTGTGTTATATTTTGTAACTTCTCAAAGGCTGAATAAGAGTGAGGCCTGAAGAGGATGGTGATTGTTCCCATACAATGCCAAGCTGGAGCATGAAACAGTACTGTGGGTGTGAGCAAACACAGGTCCAGGCTCTGGCAAGGAGAGCTTGCACCTTCTCATGCCAGGCTTTGGCAAGCAAATGTTTTCTTAACTGTTGTTTACTTTTCAGCTTTGTGCCATGAGAGGAGGAAAATCTGAACTATGAGTAAAAGAGGCTTGCATGGTGGTTGCAACTGGGGAGAAAACATGTTGTTCACATTAATGGGAAGCCAGGGGATAACGAGCACAACTCTGACCATGTACCTGGCACTGACAGCACAGGAAAGGGGAGCACAGACTCCCCTCAGGTGATGGGAAAGGTCCTGTCAGCAGTCAGCTGATTGTCCAGAGCTGTTATGGAAAGAGATTATTGGTTTTATGGGATTACTGAGGAAGAAAATGGGATTCTTTCCTTCATATCTTTGCATTTCCCTCTGTAGAGCTCCGCTGTGCCATCCTTTCTAGCCAGGAAAGTATATTTCTGTGGAAGCCTGTCTGAAGAAGAAATCTCCAGTCTGCATTTTATGACTCTCACTGAGTTTGTCTGATCCAGACATTTGTTGCAGCTCTCTGCAGAGGCTCTGCTCACTCCTTGTTCTGCAGGGCACCTGTTTGAACTGAGCATGAAGGGGTAAAGCAGCATAAAGATGGAATTTCAGAGATTCATGTGTTTTCAAAAGCCTAATGCCTACTGTTGCAAAGTAATGCTAAAATATGTCTGTAAATGGTTTGGATATGCGATCTTGCTTCTGTGATTTCACAGGTTTATTGTGCCATTCTTCTAGAGGAATTTACATTATTGATAGAAAGTACTCTGATATGTTTGAATGAAGGGTCTCAGAGTAAAATTATTGAAGGTATCTAAGTGATCTAGGCTATTAATTTCATTTTCAAAAGTGAATACTTGGATGCTTTTTCATATGCTATCCTACATCTCTGTGACTTAAGAATCTGAGATACTTTTTTTCCCAAAATCTTACAAGTGTTGTGTGCTTGGAACCATATTGGGCTAATTGTTTAACTTCAACCCTGGAAAATATATCATTGAATTTAATTTGGGAAGGGGAGCTTTTATAAACTTCTAATCAGTGAAATGTTAAAAATAATGGTATGACAGAGTTTTTCTGACACAGAGGTGATGAGCACTAATCAAAATCAACCACGTTGCAATTTTGTGTTGTAGGTGTGGATATTGGTGATTCCTTCTCTTTCGTAATTAAAGAGTTACTAAAAAAAAAAAAAAAAAGCAGAAGGCTTGTTACTTTTTGCCATACATTTTTGTATGCTTTACTTGATACATGCTGTTGCTTAATTTGTGCATCCCATTACTATAGCAGTGCAGAGCAGTTACTGCAGATGCCATCATCCTCTTAAGTACACATACTGTACATTAAGCCACATGTTTATTTTATGGCCTAAGCATTTTAGAGCTTTTCTAGCAATAACTAAAAAAACTAATGGAGTATAAATGAGAAAATTGCCTTTTTCATTTGATAATTTAGGTTTAACAGGATTCTTTTATTGCTTTAGCTAACACAAAATTGCAGATCAGGGCAGATGAGATCAGTTTGAGCTGTATCAGCAAGTGTTTGAAGTAGATTTACTGTGAGCCACGTACTGCAGCTTTCTGAAAATACAGGTAGTTGTATGCAAACTGTCCAAAGAATCAAAACTGGGACATCCTAAGCCAAGCCCTCTGATTACTGTGTGGAATGATTTCCCAGTGTGAGATGCTGTGCCATCACCCACTGCCAATGGGCTAATGGTGTTTTACCACAGATTTCTGCCCTGGGATTCATTGGTGTTTGCCTCCTGACTGTCCCTGTGCATACCACAAACATGACTGACTAGCCTTTCGTTGCACTTCAGGAATATTTTTTAATTGTTCTTTTGCAAATATTTGCATTTCATAATAGCAGTTTCAGGGTGATCCCTATTAATTCACAAGCAGCTGAGTGTGGGACTTCATGCTTCAGAGTTTACTTAGCGTAGATTAGAGGGCATTAATCTTCCCCAAGGCTAATGGGGCAGGAATGTATTGTTTTATTCATCCTTGTAGAGCAGTTTACACAACAGAAAGATGCAGTCTCACTCAGAGGGTTGGAGTATCTCCCACTGACCATCATCGACAATCCTGTTATTTCAGCCATGTTTTGTAGAGTTCTTCCACAAAGAGGTGCAAGGCTTATTCTGTTGACTAAACAACCACACAGAATATTTCATCTGTGCATAGCACACTGTTCACACCTCTCAATAAATGCCCTGCTTCTGGGGGTGATAATCTGCTGCAGGGTCAATTAGTGAAACACAGGTTTCAGTTGCACCAGGGCATTCTAGAGGGGTCTGACTATCCATTTCCCAGGAAGATGCCAAAGCCATGGATGAAGCCACAGAGATGGATTTGCCATGCAGAGCGGGTATTTCTCTTCACTGCAGTTAGTTTAATCCTTGTGATCTGGTGAAGGATGTTATTCAGGCCACCCCCCAGTCACTTGCACTGGGCATGGGATGCACCCCATGTTCACTGTCAGGTTGAGTTGAGCTTCTGTCTGAAGACCAGGATCACCTGAGAGCTCAGAGTCAAATGAGCCCCACCATCCTTCTCTGTTCAATTTTCTGCTGATCTTTAGTAAACTCATTGCAATTGAAGCTGGGGCTGGTGCCTGACTCTTGGCCACAAACAGCATGTGTTTAATATTGGACATGCTCACATTCTTGACAAAGACAAATGGAGTGTACAGGTTCTGTTTGTGTGGTTGAATCTTTAAATGACATTTTAGGAGGCGACCTGCAGAAGGGCAGTTTAACCCACTGCTCCTCGCTGGCCAGAGGCAGAAATCCCTGTTTTCCCACAGGCAGCACACACAGCTGCTGTCCCTGAGCAGGGCAGGGACCTGACCAGACCCCTGCTGATGCAGTCAGTGTGTCCAGGTAGGAGGGACAGAAAGGTGGTTGTCACCAGAGTTGGTATTTCGCAGGAGTAAAATCACAGTTGCTCTCTCCAGCCTTTGCCTTTCCCATGACATGGGCTGGGACTTAGAGGAATGGAGAGGCAAGACAGCACCATTCTCCAAATCCCAGATCCTTGAGGTTCAGCCTGAGGCACAGGGCTGAACAACAGTGTGGGCTTTGCTGTTGGCTTCAGGTGTGAGCTGTAACCGTTGCTGTTGGCCACTGTCGTGGGACCTGTTGCAGCCCAGGTAACTCCCATCCCAGTGCAAGTCCTTGGCCAGGAATGAATTTCAGCAGAAAATCACAAATCCAAATCTCAATCCAGTAGCAAACCAAGCCAGATTATTTTTATAGAAGCTACTAAATGTTTAACACATTTCAAAATATTTTTAGAATCTATACCCATGACTAAACCTTGTCCCTGTCTCCAGCATGCATGCAGAACCAATCTCCATCCATCCCCAGGGGAATGACAGCTATAGTACCTGTAAGGAGTTCATGCTTTATTAGTCAAGTGGAACATTAATAAAACCTGGCCCACTTCATAATTTCCAGAATAGTCATTAATTTAAAAAACTGTTTATTGGAACAGAAAACAACTATTTGATTAGCTTTGTTGCAGAACAATAGCTGTCCTCATTTTTATTCTGCATATTTTATTCTTTCTTTAGAAAATTCTCTTAAGAAGCATTTGAGATAATTCGCTTTTTAAAACTGTACAGTTTCTATGGTTTTGCTTTTTAAATGAGAGTGCACTTTGTAGATTTGATTATTATATTTTTCTGTTAATATTACATTGGGCATTACAAAAGCATTCCCCACCACAGTGAAAAGAAAGTGATCCTGTTGTTTTATTGTAAAAGAAAAAAAAAATTAAAACAAAATTGCAGAGCTGTGGCATACTCAATCCAATTAGAGCATGACTCTTTACTGCTCTTCATTTACCACATGAGAAAAAAAATAAAGTTACACCAGCAAGATTTCATTTGAAGCTGTTCATGCATGCTGTTTGTACTGTATCTGATGGCATAATATTGTTTTGTTTACAACCTTTTCTTTCTTGTCATTCTATTATATTCTTTATATGTATATAGTTAAAAAAAAAGATTATACAAAGTATTTTGTTCTACCTCTGTAAAAATCATATTTGTGAATAAAGTCACATTGTCTGTGGAGTATGGTATTGTGAATACAGCATTAACAGCTGGTGCTTTGCTTTTATTTGGGGGGTGGGAGCAGTGCCGATGTCTCTTGCTGGAGGGGTGAGGTCTGACTATCCAAGGTGGGAACAGGAAGCTCACAGGGAGGGGCACAAATGCCCTGCTGATAGCTTGGTTGTGCACATTTCATCTGCTCTGAAAAGAGATTTCAGCCAGCTCTGGCTCAGGTGTGTGGCCTGTAATACTGCACTTTACAGGATTTTGATTGAGACAGATTCCTGTGTTCAGGCCAAGAGTGAAGCAGGCAAAAGAATCACTAAGTTACAGGGATCCTCCTTGTACTGCCAGGAAGTGTAAAAAAATCACCTAGACCTTGTGTCACAGAGTGTACAAATTAATAAATGAATTAAATGGTAAATTTTCCTGCTTTCAGGAAATTAAAGGCAGGAAAATGTTTTTGGGAAGGAAAGGCTGGTGAATCAGAGCATCACAAAATGGCCAAGGATTTATAGTTTTAAAATAGTAGACATTCATAGAAGTATTTAAACAGGTAATGGAAACCTCTCACTGTTACATTAAAGAAGGTTAAGAGGAATAAAGTATAAGTTTACCACACAAAACCAGCATTCAGTAAAGGCTCTTTTTGCTGGGGCATAGGAAGTCATTTCCCATAAGTACTGCCCATTATATGTAGGTTTGGATCTTCCCATGAAATACCTACTATTAGCTGTCAGAGCAGTCTTTGGGTTTAGACAGCCCCTGGCATGGCAGTTTTCATGGTGCTCTGTTATGTGTTAAAATTTCACTTGTGTTTGAAGAAGACTTAAAATATGTTTGCCACTTACCTGGAAATCACTAGAAAAATGTAAACAGGAACATAAAGTGGTCCTGGTCCAGCTTGCTTCCTTCCCATCAGAAGAATCATATTTTACATTCTTTAACCTTGTTTATGTAGTTGCATGTTTTAATATCTGTGCCTTTCTCAGTGTAACAAGGTGACTTTCATCTTGGAAGCAAAATATATGCACCATTACAGCTATTTTCCTGTTGGTGTAATTTAGGAGGTCTTTCATCTCCAAGACAGCTTTCTGAGAACTCTGGTAACATCAGACAAGGACAAAAAGAGAAATGCACTTAACTGTATAACTACTGGAGCATTTTGAATCTTCTAGGTGAAGCCAAAGCCATCAGTTGAGCATCATTTATTCATGCAGGCAGTGCTGCTCTGGCCTCACACTGCACAGGTGCACACAGCTGGAAGAACAAGTGCTGATGGTATTCCTGTTTTGGATGCTGAGCAAAGAACTGTACACCCACAGGGAGGGGTAGCAGGTAGGCTGAGTTTAGTCTTGGCTTACACACTGTGTGCTTGAAACAACTGAGCCCTTGGGGAAATTCTTAGGTCAAAAATTCATTTCTCCCCTTGAGAGTGCACCAGTTAACCCCTCACATGTAGGTAAATCAGCAATACACATAAAAGACTCAATGTGGCTGACCAGTCTGGGAATTCAGGCCTAGTAAGGTTTGGGTTGTTTGGCTGATGTACTGCCCTGCCCCAGATTTTTCCTGCAGTAGCTTTGATCACACTTCTCAAAGATACAGGAATGTGTTGCTCCCATCATTTCCAGCATATAGCACAGATGGGATTCATCTGAGCAGCTTTTCATGGACTTCTACAAACCACCAATTCGTCATAAGCTTCCTTTGTGGTCAATAAAGGAAAAGAGCATTTTTAGAGTGGGAATTACCCAGTTTGGCTTCCACTTCACCATGAGGTGATTTATCCTATTCACCTCTAACCCTGAAACAGGGAACATCAAAATTTTACTGTGTGCGAAATACAAAAGTATTTCCTTTCTATATTGTAAGCCTATTCCCTCAAAACTGCATTGGATCATTTGTGAGAAAAAGGGAAGTGATTTCTGATTTTATAGACCTTGAATCTATAGACATCCTTATCCTATTCCTCTTTAGTTTTTCCTGTTCAACACAATGACTCATGTCCCCTCTTCCAGAAGCTGTCCTGTGCCTTTGATCACCTTTGCTACCCTTCACCTTAACTTGTCCAATTCTGTTTGTACTACACTCCGAGGTACACAGGGCCCAGGCTGTGGTCCAGTGTCACGTTGATGTTTTTAGATACTTTAACTATCTCCCTCTTTTTTGGAATGTCTAACATTTTGTTGCCCTTCTCCACTGCTGACCATTGAGGTTCTGCTCACACTCATTTGCAGCAATACCAAATGCTTTTCTTTAGGTCATCTTTATATCTCTACTGTTAAGATGTATTTCATGATATTAATTACTTTATCACCAGCGATTTCATCTGCCATCCTCACATCCTACAGTATCACAAGGTCTCTCCATGACACTTCACAGCTACTTTTGGGGTTTTTATGGTAGGTAATAATGTGTCATTCACACTCTGCTACCTCAGTATCATCTCCTCCTTTTTTCCTATTGTTTGAAGTGAGGAATCATCACCACTACAAAAATTGTCCCTTTCTTCACAACTGTTTCTTAACTTTTAATCCTTCATTAATCCACAAAGAACTTCCCCATAATGCAATGGCAACTCAGTTTCTGTAAGAACCTTTCATGAGACAGCTTTACCAAATGCTTTTAGGAAAGCCAAATACAAAATAATCCCACACATCATCAAACTCACTGATTCCTTCAAAGTCTCTTAGGAGGCTTTTGTAACACAGCTTTCCCCTGCAAAAGCCTTGTTGCTTCTTCCTCCTCTTTACACCATCAGTTAGTTATGCGGGATCCAGACACAGGGGTGTGGATGCATCTTACAGAGTGGGACACAATGAAATAGCTTTGGAATCCTTTTGGAGTCAGGAGAGCTACTGGATGGGCTAAAATTGGAGCTGTGGAGCTCAGCTAGTGCAACTCCCACTCAACACAGCACTTGGAGCACACAGCACTTGGAGCACACAGCTCAGGGTCATTCCCAGGTAAGGTTTGAGTATCTGCAGAGATGTAGACTCCTCTGGGTCCTCTTTTGAAGATCTTGTTGAAATTTCCCTTGATGCTGTTTGATTGTCAACCAGCTCCCCAAAAGGAGATACCTTGTGCAGACTAATTCCTCTCTAGGTTCCGCCACCAAGGTTGTCATTGTAGAGCACACCCAGGCAAGTAGCACACATGGAAGGATTTATAAATAAATTCTTAACCCATGAGCTGAATCCCACTCTCTGGGCAGGATTCACTGCTTGCTGGTGGTTAATGTCTCTGCAGATGCTGTGGATCCCCTGCCCAGCCTGCAGCACTCCTGCCTAATGGCTGAGTCTGAGGTCTTGTGGTTTGTTTGCCAGCCCTGTGCTGGTGGCTTAAATCTCCTGAAGTGCCTCAAATGATGTTGCATGCCTACATTCAGGGATCTGAATCCAACATCCTGTATCTCACAGTTGGAATCTGTATTTTCTACCAAAATTGAAGGTATGAGAGGGAATTTGACAGGACAGCAGCTTCCCAGATAACCCACCACTCCAAGACAGGCTGCAGCTTCTGAAAACCCTTGTTCTGCTGTCAGAGCTGGATTCAAGGCAGGGCTGTGACTTCAGCAGCATTACCTGAGTGTGTGCCAGGCCCAGGCACGAGGTGCTGCAATGACCACAGCAGGGCATAGCTGGAGAGCAGCCCCCGTGCTGGGTAGCACTAAAAGGCTTCGTGTACCTCACAGCCAGTGACAGCGTTGTGTGGGATCAGAGGCACTGTTTCTTTCCAGCACAAGAGGGCAAAAGAGGGAAAACTGGCCAAAAGCATGAGTTCACATAAAATAAAACCTAGTGTACAGCAGTGTTCCAGTAGCACTTGTTTCTAGGTGTGGCATCCATTTCCTTCACACAGGAAGTCTGCTCCATTGTCCAACAGGTTTCATTTGTATTGTCCAAGTTAGAAATGCTTGTTGCTGAAGGTGGATATAAAAATAGAGAGCATCAGCAAGAGCAATTCTTGAGGTGTTCCTGATGCTACACCTGAGCTGTTGAGCAGAGGCCAAAATGGACCCACAGCATTGTGATCCTGATAAAAGCATTGCCAAGGCTGAAAGGAAACCAGAGCTCTGGTAAGTGGTTGAAGGGAAAAAACAAACTTCCACTTTTTCCAGAAAACCTTTTGATTCTTTAGATATTTCTTTTCATAAGCAGGAATACACATTGCTTTTTGAAAAGAGAGATTGATTTAATGTCTGGTGTGTCTAGCTGTGCATGGCTGAATGAGCTGAGTAAGTGGCCTGACACAGTGAGGTGTTCCTTGCAGAACAGAAGGTCTTTAGCATTGACTTTCTCATCTGTTCTACTTCTCATTCTAAGAAGACATGGCATTTTCATTATATTTAAATATGGTAATATAGAAGCTGAAGTTACAAACTGGGATCTGTTAGGGTTAATCTGAAATTACCTTTCTGTCCATGCCATATATTTCCACTGCAAAGACCCTCAAGACATGCAATCAAGCCAAACTATGTTCCTAAGCAGTTAGGTAGGATTTGGCTTTCCTTACAGTTATAGCACTAAATGCTGAGCTTTTTGAAGAAACACTTTGATTGTGTTTGTTATGTTAAATTACGTTTTTAGTTTTTTCTCTGCAGTTCAGAGAATAAAGACACTATAACAACATGATGAGCTAATGAAATTACCTGGGAAATAGAACATTTCTTGATGCACTACTGGGTCATAGACATCCAGATATTTTGTTCTGGAAGGTTTTGTTATAGCTCTGTTTGCTGAACCAGACCCTTGTTGGATTCTCAATTGTGCCAAATTCCTGCCCTGCTCGGCTTCTACCTCCTTTGTCCTCCATGGCCAAGAGGCCAAATAGAGATGGATGTACTTTGTAGGCTGATCCCCCTCTGACATGAGGATATGAGGCACAGGAATAGAATCTTGCAGGAAAGGTGTGGGTGCTTGCTCTGCAGCAGAGAGCTTGCAGCAGAGGTTCCTGTATCATCACATTCACCAAGGAATGGAATGGACATCTTTGTAGTGATCTGCCAGAGCTGTCATCTCATTGCTGAGCAAGTTTCAGTCTCTAATAATCTTGTTCTTCTCAGTTAAAAAAACAAACAAACAAACAACAAAAAAAACAAACACCAAAAAACACCCCACTTTTTTGTCATTGTTAGGTATTTATCCTGGAAATCTTCACAAGATCTTCTTTTTCTGCATCTAACTTGCTTTTCTGTAAATTGCCAATGCAACATCTAACATGCACAGAAGCACATAAATGTCCACAAATTTATTCTTTTTTTTAGCAGAATGCTAGCTTGAAAAAGCTTTTTTTAATTCTCTTTGGTGAACTCAAGTCCTGTAAAAGCAAGACTTTATATAAATGGCAGACACAAGCAGCACTGCCATACATAACCAGTGCTGGTTCCCCCTTCTAAAGCAGACTCCTGTAGCCATATATACATGTCTAGCTGCATCTGACCACTGTGAGTCACTGAGACCATCCCATTTTAAATATTTCTTCTGAATAAATGGCTGATGGTGCATGAGTTACACCATTTCTAATGTATGTCAATTAATTAACAATTTAATGCTGGCTGAAAATGCCATTATAGCTTTTACTTTTGGCTTCCGTGAAAGCTCATTTAATATTATTAAGTATTTTAAGTCAGGGAAAAGTAATTTAATTACTCGTCTGAGTTTCCCTTTAATGCACAATAAGATATAGAGGGTTGGGCAAGAAGGAAAGGAAGCACAAGGATAAACTTGATAAACTTCTTCTGCCCATATCCAGGGTCAGGGAATGCACTGGCAGGTTAGACCTTCCAGGAGAGAAGAAGCGAGAGCACAGCAGTGTACCACTCACAGATATTTTTCTAAACCCTCCAATAAGTATTTACTTACACACACACTTTCCCCACACCATCTGCTCCCCTACCCTTCAGTAAGTAATGTAGGTATAGAAGGTGGGATTTGCTCCCTCTAATCCAAACAGCTAAAAAATTAAGTAGTAGTCCCAGATAATCCTTTCAGCTTTCTTCCAAATTAGCAGAGAGAAAGAAACAGTGGTAAATTACTTAGCCCAGAATTATCCACGGGCTAAGAGCAGAAAAATACTATTCCCAGTGGAAAATACAAGCTGGGCATTAGGCAGGCAGGACATTACTGAAATAGCCTCCCCTGCAGAAAGAAAGCATCATGAGATGTGGAAGGACTCTTACCTGACTTTAGGTCTCCCATGGAAGTTGCCATTCCCCAGCATGTTCAGGGCTCTGAGCAGGGACACTGCATCTCTTGTGGGAATGTTGCACTGCCAACAGGCAGCTGCTAGACCCAGCTCCCACAAAATCCTCACTGGTGTGCCAGGAGGCCTGCAGCACAAAGCTGAGAGTCAGGATTACCCCTGCAGGGGCCAGATTTGTGTAAGGATTATGAATAACTGGCACTTTGAAGTTAGGGGGGAAAAAGACATTTGTTTTTCTTTTTCAGCTAAAGACTATAAAACCAAAACCAGATAGTGTTCCAGCACTTAGGTCTGCCCCTTGTACTGTGACACAGGTTTGCTCTTCAGCCATCTTCACACTTAAATTCACCAGTTCCCCACAAGGGTGAAAGTGGTAGGCAGCAGCTCTGGGATCCTGAACCAGAGCGGAGAAGCTGCCCTGGCATGGTGTGAAGTGGCTCAGGAATAGATTGGGATGGAAGGCAAACTGTCTTCAGCAAAGTTTGAAGCCATCTGGGTGATTTTGTTGCCATATGGGTTAGCACCTTGTCCATGCCAGAGATGCAGAATCACCTCCTGGCCCACAGTCCAGCCTTCTTTTCACCATGTTTCAGCCAAAATTTCACTCTTATTCAACCTTTTGGTGAAGGATAGGGGAGCATAGTGCACTCACTTTGTGCCCAAGTTGAGTTAATGAAGGGGCTTTTGTGCAGTAACAGAATAAACAGCTCCTGGTCTGAGAAGAGACGAAAGTATGAGGTTTTCCACTGCACACTGTGGTATCTCCTGACCCCAAAGGCCCTGAGACCAGACAGCAGCCCTTGAGCACAACAGGGCTGGAGCTAAACAATGATCTGTCCTCTTATAGCACTAAACACAGGAGGAAGACCAGCACCAAGGAAGATGAGCAGAGATTTCTTTCCCTGCCTCACCTTAGCATGAGATACACTGATAATGGCATCATTTTGTGAATGACAAGATCTTATTCCCCTAGAGAGAGGGTCATAAATTCATTAGCCAAGCGAAGGGCTCAGAGGTGAATCATGACAAGCCTGGTAATCTGATAAAAAGAAATGTTTCTGTATTAAAATACAAATGGAAACCTTTATTATTGTTATTTTAAAATTCTGTCTGCCCCACTGAAAGGCCAGCAGGTAAAGGATTTGGTACAGATAATTTTTGTTGGCTCTGGGAAAAAGTGAGCTATGGACAGAGGAGACAGGACAGGTTTGCACTTTTCACCTGGCTGATCTGGAGAATTTATTGCTCCTATTCCTTAAGTTCCTTCATGTCTGCCAGGCTACAATAATCCAGTCTACTTACCTTTCACATTTGACTTAACATCAGAAGCTCTGCTGTCTCTGAACATCTTCTGGCACTTGAAGGGCAACCAAATGCATTTGTAGCGCCTTGCTAACTTTATCTCTGAGGTTTTTTTTCCTATCTTTGTTTATTTTTGAAAATGCATTCTGTTGACCGGTTGCAATTAATAGTACTGTGCCTATGACTTTTGACTGCTATTTTGTGTTGGTTTCTCTGCTAAAACACTATTTTCTCTCTATGGACCATACCTTGCAACAGATGTTTATCTGTGCAACTATCTCTGGAGATGTTTTAGAGAGAAATATATCTCTTACAGATCTACACATAAATAAGCAACAGCAGGGAAAAAAAGATAATAAATAAAAGCACAGCTATGTGGATTGCCAACAGATGGATAAATGTCCCTCCAGACATTTGTGCTGGAAAAAACAGCATCACAGCACTCCTACCATGCACATGTTCACTTACTCATGGTTGGACACCTATAATTTTTGGTGTAGGAGACATCATTGGCTCTGTTGGGATCTGGGAGTTAATATGGATCTGCTGGTATCCCTATACCTGGCTGGCAGCAGTGCCTGTCCCACCAGTCCCCTCCAGTGATTCCACCAGCACAAGGTGGTTCTAACTCGTAGGAAACTGAAAATCTGATAGAAGAGTAAAAGCTGGAAAGGTCATGGGTTGAGATAAAGACATTTTAACTGGTAAAGCAAAAGCCACACCATGTGCAAAGCAAATCAAAGAATTCATTTACCACTTCCCAGGGGCAGGCAGGTGTTCAGCCATTCCCAGGAAAGCAGGGCTCCATCACACATAGCAGTGACTTGGGAAAAAAACCACCATCGCTCCAAATGTTCTCCACTGCCTCCTTCTTCCCCCTGCTTTATACACTGATGATGATGCCATATGGTGTGGGACACCCCTTGGCCCAGCTGGGGTCAGCTGTCCTGGCTCTGTTTCCTTCCAATATCTTTAGCCCCTCCAGACACCTTTGTGGTATGAAAAGCAGAAAAGGCCTTGGCTCTGTGCTTGGCCCTGCTCAGCAATGACAAAAACACCTCTACATTATCAAAGCTGTTTTCAGCACAAATCCAAAGCACAGCCTCATACTAGAAACTGTGGAGAAAATTAATTCTACCCCAGACAAAACCAGTGCAGTGATGCCTTACACCATCCTCCCTTTAATTCATTGCCTGAGAGATGCATTTACTGGCCATTTATATTTATTTCCATTTTTTCTGAATATTTAAGGGAGGATTTGGGTCTCACTACAATACTCACTACCTTTGGAGCAGGCAGGATGAAGAGCTTTGTTATTCCACATCCAATCCTGACACTGCCTTGTCCCATAGAAGGAGTGTTGAGGGTTCTATCCCTACACAGCCATTCCATATAAGAGGGCAGGTTTGGGACTCTGGACTCTTCTGTCTCACCAGCTTCTGCCTGACCCTACATCCCACATGCTTCAGTCACTAGGGCAGTTCTTTCCATGTTTACTGGAACAGCCTTGAGCTTGCACATGCTACTTCCTTTGCAGCCAATACTTGGAAAATCACCCCTGCTGGCTCCAGGGAGCAAAGTCCTCTGCCTGCTGCACAGGGAAGGGAGAACTTTTAATAAGGTTGACAGGACACTGCCCTGACAGTGGGTTGCCCTATCTCTGAGGCCAGTCCACTCTCCTTCACTGGCTCTTCTGTGGGAGCCTCTTCATGGGTCTCAATTAGCAGCCTGAAGTTATTTGCTCATCAGAAGTTAAATGCTGGACCCTGTGACAAAGCAAACCTGCTCTCATGGTGGCAGAGGGAACCGAGATCTCACCTGCAGTATTTAACCCAGACATCAAATTTTGTGGGAGCACTGCTCCTCCCTCAGAGGGAGGTGAGCCTGGGCATGTGCCTGCCAAACCCCTGACCAGGTCACATTGGTTTGGCCAGCCTCAGTCCATCCCTAGGGAGTGCAGGAGCGAGGCAAGCTACACTGCTGGTTATTAGAGTAGGAGAATGAATAATTTTCACAGGTTCAGTTAGGAGCTCTCAGACAAATTGCTGAGACATATCAAGTGTATGTGATGGAAGACTAAAAGGTGAAACTCTCAAAACATGAAATTATTCTTGCTCTTAGCTCCCCTGGGCCTTATCCAGAATATGCTCGACTTGGCTTTTCCATATAGCACCATCCAGGAACGACATTCACAGCGTGTTGTATAGAGCTGGGTCTTTATTTTATCCATCTGCATTTCTTCTCTAATTTATTGACTTCTCCAGTTCTGATGATTAGGTCAGGCAGTGTCACATGCTTCAAGTACCGAGGCCAATTAACACTCTTTCTGGGTGACCAGGATTGCTGATCGATTAAGCTGCTCCATCCCACTGAGATTCCTTGCTGTTGCAAAGGCAGACACACGGTCACATAAAATACATTGAAATAGAATTAATGAAAGGCAGGCCTGAATGACAGCTGAGTTTTTGGGGTTTTTTTTACTTCTGGAAGGAACACAAGGAGGGGTTTATTGGACTCCTCTTCCCAGCAGTTGCAAAGAAATATCAACTGTTACTAAAAGAAAGCTTTCTGGGGAGGGGGGAAGAATTCAGTTCAGAAAAATGGATAGAACCAGTTAAAATAATCTCTGAACAAAATAACCCTCTTCCTTCTAGAAAATGGGGAAAGTGGGAAATCATAGCGATAATGAAATTGAGGCTTCTTCTAAAAGATACACACATTTAGCATACTCCCATCTACCCAGGAAAGATGTATTTTTAAACAATATTCAAAAGCTGGATAGCTCATGTTCCTCATTTTTTTATACACCCAAATGGAAATGAAATTAGCTGGGTACAGCAAGGTACATGACCTTGAAGTGCTGTGCTAACTTCTTT
>VXBB01022400.1:218035-255115 GCA_013399915.1 Illadopsis cleaveri | reverse complement strand
AAAAAAAAAAAAAAGGTTCCTGTATGTTGTGAATTGTCCACACAGAGCAGGGCCAGGGCCATCATAGAGAGGGGAGCTGAATCACTGGATGACAGCAGCTCTTATCAGCTTTTTCAGGTAGCTGGAGCCTCAGGCCTCTCAGAGAAGTACAGCATAGGCACTCTAGCACATTTCGCATTAAATGATACTCAACTTTCCATTTTTTTCTTTTGTAAACTGCCAAGAAATACTTCTCTGACACTAATGCGAGCTGAGCTGGCCCTGTGGTTTGCAGCCTCTGAAAAAAAAAAAAAACAGCTGGTGAGAGGGCAATCAGAAATGGGGCTTGGGAAAGGCAGAGCAAACCTGGGGTGAAAGGCAGGCAGAGGGTCCAACCTCCAGAGCAGGGCTCTGGGAGGACCAAGGTGGGAGAACACAACACAAAGGCATTTGGATTTTCCTTTCCATTGAAAACTGGTATTTAGGGGAGGCAGCCATGATGTCCCAACTCAGGTCAGCACCCTCTGGACCAGGCACAAACCCACTGCAAGCTCTGCTCCAAAGATTAAAGCCTCACTGCATAAGAGACATGAAAGTTAATGATGGAAGGAGGCAAATTGTTCCTTTAGTTGAAGGTAATAGAAAACTTGAAGAGGTTCCTGGGCTGATAAACTGGCTTTGTGTGGCAGAACATCTTTCTGTGGGACAAGGTCCTGTTTCTAGTCTTGACCCCTCCTCCTGGAATTTTCATGCATGGCAAATCCTGTCTCAACCTGGCTGAAGATCTGACAGGCTCTGCACATGCAGAGTATCCTGTTAGCACCACTAAAGATTTGGACACAACAAACCCACACAGGACATTGTGAAAATGGGATTGCACTCTCTCCAAACCTTCTCTTGGGTATGTGCATGATTTCCCCTGTGATCTGTACCGTCTGGCTCCTTGGGCTGGATGGTCTCTAATGCCAGTCAATTCATCAGCTTTCTGCAAAAAAAGAGAGTAATTTCGGAAAGCTGAAACATGGTCTTAATTAACATGCTATTGTGGTTAATCTGTTTTACCAATCCCTTAATGCAGAGAATCAATAGTTACAGACATCAAAGTTGATGAGTTTCCTCACAGGAAAAGAAAAATCTATAAAACATAGATGGTTACACTTCTCAAAGCTGCAAATTAAAAACAATGAGTTTCACTAAACCTTACACCAAGGTGAAAGTTGCCAATATTTTAAATAAGCCTACAGCTGGCTCCTGGGCCAAAATTATTGCACAGCCCTTTGAGCAGCAGGAAGATTGGGACAACTGCCTTCACAACCTTCCTAGCTTGAATGACATCTCAGTATGTGACTTGGTGGATTTGCAAAAGTAATATTTCTCTTAAAACAGGCCAACCAAATGGCTATGGTATTCATCTAAATACAACAAATCTTCCAGACGTGTTGAGAAAATTTACCAGGCACAGCATTAAATGGTCTTACAGAACTACAGTGACTGATGGAGGCCCAGTGTGAATAATAAGATGCTTAACTGCCAAAAATTTCTATGCCATGGAGTATAATATTGTTTAGTTTCAAAGTAGGCAAGAAAGTTGTATCTTTGCCACAATTTGGCATTTTCTTTAATATTCTACAGACTGAAAAAAACCCAGACACCTGGCTAATTTCCACTTGCCCTGGAGGAGTGGAAACCCAGCCACTGGGATAAGAGCTTTGTCCATCTCTGCAGTTGGTTGTTATGGTCTAGCTAAGATAAATAGCTCTCACATTCATCATCTGTATAGGGTTTGCTCCTTTGCCTCTGGCACATATGGGCACATCACTTAGTGAAATGTTTTTAAATGTTTTCTTATAACAGATTTTATGTAAAAAACCTTCTCCCAACCTTCAGGAAATATGCAGAAATTAAAGTTTACTATCTGTGTCTAATCACATATAATTTTATACTTAAAATTTATTTAAATTTTTTACTCTTTTGCTCATCCACAAAAGGCTAAAACAATACCCATACTCCTCAGACAATCTGAATATTGGAGCATTTGCTGTAGGCAGGAGTTGCAGTTCTGGATCCGGGCAGGCAAACAGCCATTGAAAAGCAACTTGTAGTCTCAGTGCCAGAGTTTTGCTGCATTCCTGGTAGCCTCCCTGTGCTAAAAGGCATTTCTATTAGGTACTTACAGCTCTACAAAAGAAGACTTAATCTGGTAGGTTTGTTTATGGGTATTCAATGCGACACAAGGAGTTTTATAGTGCCTTTCCTTGGACATTTGGCAGTAGTATGAATCTCTTTTGGTGTGAAATCAGATCAGAGCACATTTACCACAAATATCTGGGTTGTAGCAAGCAGAGATTTTTTTATGTTAGATACTTCTCCTATAGAAATACTGAAATTTTCTAGCCTTTAAAGATTTTATATTTTCCTTGGAGAATAAATTTTACAGAGCTGCCTAAAAGCTAACCAAGAACTGAGTACAGAGCACTGGTAAGTGTAGTAGTCAATCCCTGCTCAGAAGAGTTTTGTAATCTCAAATACCTTTTTTAAGCCTTTTTTTTTCAGCTGTTGCTGTTTGAACATGGCTTTCAGTGGGGAAGCTGAGCAAATAGGTACCTTCTCTGCAAAGGAACAGCAGTTTTGAGGGTCTCAGAACCTCTGGGCAAAGAGCAGAGTTCATGGTTGGAATTATTGCTTCTGCCCCTGGGGCATTCAAGTTACAAAGCTTTTGGTGCCTGACTGCCTGTGGGGGCACTCAGGGTGAGTGAGGTGCAGCACCACAAATCCGGGCATCAAAGCAGACCCTTCATTGCACATCTCCTGTTATCACAGCTTCTCTGTCAGAAACATTCTCTCCCAATCTTCTAGTAAATCCTGACTGCTCGTGGTCTGATTTTTCATCTTTTGAGTAGGCCCTCCCCAGTGTGGTCAGTTTTACTGAACTTGTATAAATACTGGTTTTGTTGAATCTTCAGCATGGTGTGCCTTGATCCACAATGTTATTTCCTGTGCTCCCACCAAGACTGATGTCATCATGACAGCACCTGAGCAGGGAGTCCCAATGGTCTACCTCAAGGGACTGTGTTGTCACTGGGGGAATTACAGATGTTCAAAGTGAAAAAAAAAAAAGAAAGAGAAAGAAAATGAGTTAAGTACCATTCCTTCTGGCACTAAGCAACCAAATTCCCAAAGGATTTTTGAAAAGCATCCCTCATAATATCCATCTCTTCAACTGATTAAAACCTCTTCTTTGTTTAAAAATAAGTCTCAAACCCTTTCAGTTTTCTAAAAATATTCACACTTTTAGCTGAGATTCTGCTAATTGGTGACAACTTTGTATTCTGAGTCTTACCCATTTCTTATCAAATGTAAGAGTCAGGCTTCACTGATTCTTTATGCTGGAGTTAAAAGCTTTACACACTGGATGCACCTTCCCTGTTTTATGAAAAACAGAGCTTGTTTGGGTTTTTTTTGCCTTAATGTGCATGAAATTTTGAAGGTCATCTCCTCCTAAGGCTTCTGACCTGCCTTGTTATTACAGTTTTCATATGCTTCTGTTCTTTCTCTGGCATCCTCTTTATAACAACTAAGAGAAGATACTGTGTATTTTTAAGGTCTGCTGGTGAAAAAAGTCACGTCCATGAATAATTGAGCCCAAATCCAGTGCTATAATCTATTTGGGCAGGATGCAGATCCATTAATTCCATTAGGAGTCTGTGTGTAGGACAATCCTGTGAACAAACCCAGGGAAATCAATGATTTCTGGTGAGTTAAATTCATTGACAGGAAGAGGACTTGCATATGGAATGGAAGTGACAGCACATATAGGATGAGATCCTGGCACTGTCCATGTCAGGGATGGGAGTTTTGAGTCAGTAGTTTAGATTCCACACATGGCTTGATGTTTTCCTCCCTCCAAGTTTTACAGACATGCAATTATTTGCACAAGTAGGACAGGACTGGCAAATTCAATAAGGTAAGATTTTGATAAAGGTCTTTGGCTAATTTAGTGCCAGACTTGGAAAAAAATATATAGCCTTAGGTTGTTGAGATTAATGAAGTGCATTTTGGAGGTGTCCTGAACTGGATGCATTAGCAAATAAGCCAAGAAAGCACCAGCAGACAAATCAAGCAAAATGTTTGACTTAGGGACTCCAGCAACTAAAGACCTCACTGAGGAGCCAGAAGTAAATAAAGCCACAGTAAAATAGGGACGCAATGGGCTTCTAATTGCTCTGAGCTGAGCAGATACAGAGAAACCTACATGGAAAGAGAGAAAATGGGAAATCCCTCTAGAAGGTGCCAGGCTGACGTTGCCTCTGTACAGTAGAGCAAGCCATGTCTTATTATCACTCCCATCTCTCATGCTGGGTTTTGTAGTGTGATAAAGAATTAGGTTTAGCAAATTAGGTAAGGGAAAGGGAATTTGGAAATGACATCCCCAGTGATTGATGATACTAATAAGTGTTGTGTCAAGGAGATCCCCTTCCCCCATCACACAGGGCACGTCCACGCACAGCCTTGCACTGTGCCTGAACATAAACATCACTGCATTCCACATACATCGAGCTACCTAGAGAGGGGGAATAAAAAATGTACACAACAATATTTATGCATGCAAAATCTGTGCAATGCTGCTAAGTACACACACACCATTCATCCAAGCAGAAGAACGCAAAGAGGGACACAATTTATACGCACAGAAATATGTATATTTTAAAAATTCCCCTGCCTACATATCTCCCTTTACAAAAAGATAATGGAACCAAACCATGACAGATGATTGTTAATCTTGCACTGCAGGAAACTCCAGCTCAGTTCCCTGGTTTTGCTTCATTTGAGGCAAAATTCGAACCATTCCCCTGAGGGGAAGGTGTTCTGCAGAGGAAATTTTTTTGCTTGAGCATGTTCATTCAAACAGGGAGAGCTGGCAGTGGCATTATAGTAGGATGTGGAAGAGGAGTCATATTTCTCTGCATCAAATGATTCAGAGCAAAATTTGAACCCACCTGTCACACATCAGTTCTTTAACGACCATGCTGGAGGGGCTGCCAGGGTGGCAAGACTGGCAGAGGTAAAAGTGAATATAGGGCCATGTTTGTCCCTAGGCTGTCCACTGGGTGAGCCACAGCTCATTTAACCATCTTTCCAGGGTTTCAAAGGTACTAGATAGTGAAGTGGGGAAATTCTGCATTTGGGTGTCTTTAAGTCCTGTTTCAGCTTGAGCTGGAACATTTAGCATATTCTCAGCTATGGGCAGCAAGTGTATCCAGGAACTTTGAATAAACACAGGCATGTGTGGAAGCTTAATAATCTTTTTGTGACTGCAATAGCACCCAGCTGACAGATTTGGGTGCTGAAAGATACCTAAATACCATTGGAAGAGCTGGACCTCTGTTGCTATGGTGATGAGAACTGTATAAAAAGCTACACAGAATAGAATAAAATATTGTATTTAAATAGATCCACGGAGATTTACAAATTTATTTCTTTTTTAGGTTTCATACTCATGCACACCTCTGTGTGCCTGGCATAGCTGCAATTTCCTTTTTCAGTTTGACACATGGGATTAGGTGACATGGAGTGCACTCTGTGCTCCTCATGCAGCTGCCAGCCCAGACGGTCAAAGACTTGGAGTACAGCAAAAACTACTTTTGCCCACTCAATAGGAATGTGTTAATCACATAGGAAGTGCATGGTGAGTGGTGCTAGAGGGTATTTGAAAGATGTAGACCTGTGTGCTTGTGTGTGTGTGTGTGAACAACAGACTTCTTTCTTTGCAGACTAAATTGGGGTCTATCACCACATCTGCAAGCCCAAGACTTCAGTATTGCTTGCTCCAAAACACAGTAACAGTAAAATTAATGCTGATTTCTCTCCCCAAGGTATTTCCTTCTCTCTCCCCAACATTTTAATCCAGAGCACAACCACTGTCAAGAGATAGAAGGGGCCACACACACACACACTCACTTTTTGGTCTCTGTGAGAATCATTTTAGAGTATAGGAAGACTTTGTTCTGCTGTCAGCTGAGAGGCAGCTTTTCACCACTCCAGCAAGCAGAGTTTCCATCCAGCAGGCTCCTTCTGAACTTATCCCTAACTCTTCACACTGTGATGAGAAACTCACAGTCAGCCCATTCAGTGTAATGGCAAACACACAGCTCTTCAGCTTACAATAGCATATGGATAAAATTCTTTCAATTTTCTGGTGCATTGGTTTTTAGAGCAAAACTTTTGCTCTCAGTTCTTTGTGTTCTAGTCTCCTGCTCTGACTTAGTCTCACTTGAGAAGTCTGGAACTGCATTTCAGCTATAAAATAAGCTAAAAATCTTCTAAATCACGGAATCAGAGAAATGCTGGTTGCAATGGACATCTGGAGGTCTCTAGTCTCCATCATTTTACTCATCCCCCACAAAGGACCAGACCTATGGCTTTTTGCAGCTGAGATGTTCAAACTTCAAAACATGGAGCTTGAACAACATTTCTGGTGAGCTCTTCCACTGCTGTGCCTCCTGCTGGAATCTTTTCTTAATGCTCAGACTGAAACTCCAAATCTCACTTGTGATCTTAGCCCTTCTTATAGTGCTTGGCACTACCAAGAAGGGTTTGGGTCTTCAGTCTTTGTAGCTTCCCATCAAGTCCTTTTAGTTACAAGTTTGTCCCTTAGCCTTGTCTCCAGGAAGGCAGGACAGACTCAACTCCCTTGGCCTCTTCTTGTGAGCCATGATCTCCCAATTTTGTGCCATTTTGGTAGTCCTCCATTACACCTGCTGCAGTTTCTTCCTATCCTTCTTCAGCTGGAGCCCAAACCAGACACAAAACGTAGATGGGATTTCATGAGAGTCCAGCACTCTGTTCATGGCCAGCTACCAGCCAGACATCAAGCCACTGATTTCTCCCCATTTCTTCATGAAATCAAGGCACATCCAAAAATCTGCAGGCATCACAGCCTCGAGCATCAGTGTTCCTGAGGAAATTCATGTTGTATTTTCAGCTGTGGCCAGAAGTTTCTCAGTTTTAACAGATTTGAGCAGTTCAACATTCATCTTAGACATGGCTCCTGTTGGTACCCACAAATGAGGCATCTGTCTTGCATGCAGGGGAGCCTAAGCCTGTGATCAAGGAGCAAAAGACCAGATGATTCACAGAAAGACAGCAAATAACCAGTGAAGTCTACTGTGACAACTCACTGTCAGTCTCCTGTCAGTGACCCTACAGATCTTCTCTTTTCCAGGATACTGGCTGCCTGTGACATTTTTTCTTCATCCAACATTCAAATTAGAATGATCAGAGGTTGACCCACAGAGTCTAGTTCATCATGAATTTTTTCTTACTGATTGCATAAATAATCACAGGCAGGAAAGTGCCTTTTACATCAATACACAATTGCATAAGCTTTTGTAAGAACATAAGGAGGAGTATGTTGAGTGGTAAAGCCATGCTTGAATTGTCTTATTTATCTTGTAAGTCTAAGGGCCTGTCATCTGCAAAGTGACAAAGCTGTCTGTTTAACCTAGACTCATCTCCATTTTCTAACCTATTAATGCATTTGGAGTGCATGGGTAAACAACAGTATTTAACACTGATGTTCTTTGGGATGCTCTTTTCTCTGGGTTCTGAGAGCTTTTGTATATTTTGCACCTTTCTTTTTTTTCTTTTGAGGGATTAATGGCAGAATCATGGGCAAATTCAAGGGATTAGGATGGGATTCTTTCTTAAACAAAAGAAAAGTGCAAAAGTAAAGGAATAGGCAACCTGCTATGCCAAACAAAACTATGAGGTTAAGTACAAAATAGACATGGAATTGCCTGGAGGAATATGATGAAAAGAGGCACAGATCTGTGAAAACATGACAAGGATAAGGTTATCAGCTTCCTGCATTCAACAAAATATGGAGACTGTACTGGGAGGTCAGACTGATGGAAAATTCCGCCTTTTGTGTGACCTAGCTCATCTCTGGTCTTCAAGGAAAGACGGACAAATGCAGCACAGAGGTTGCTTCATCTCGGTTAGTGAAATTTCTGAATAAATTCTCTCCATTTCATCCCAGTGACGTGTCTTTCCAACAGATGATTGAAGGTCATAGGAAGGAAGATTGGAGACTCTGTTTGGTTTTGCAGTTCGGGTAGCAAATAGAGAAAATGAGTCACAAGCTCTAATATTAAACATAGATGTCTTTCAATTTCCCAGAAAGTGGTCTTTATACACAGGCTCTGCAGCCACTCAGCCAGCTGGCACAGGAGCCCGAGACACCTTCTGAGCACTCTTTCATGTCACTGTGGCAGAATTTTCCTCTGTTCCCTTCTTTTCTGGCACAGCTATGGAGCCTGCTTGTGGCTGGCCAGTCTCTTCAAGCTTCAGATCAGTGTTCAGCATCACAGCTGGGCCCTGCTGCTACCAGAGCTAATTAGAGTCCTGCAGGTCACTGCCTTCATGAAGATGTTTTTGTTGTTTTGTACCAAGTACCCCATTCCCTGGCTACTGGCACTTATCCTGCTTTCAGCACTGAGCCCTAAAGCTCTAAGACACCAGTCAAGACAGACTCTCAGTACAATAATTAGGCTGAAACACAGAAGAAAAGCAATCCATTTTCTCCCGTCACAGCTAGCATCACTTCTTAGGTCCCCTCTCCCACTCGACTCCCAGACTGCTGTGTGGTGTGTGTAATGGCAGCATGCTCTAATTAAAGCATTTGGGTCTAGTTTGCATGCATGCTAGATAGGGAGCTGTGCTGGAAGGCTTGTGGGGTGGATCTTACAGAGGAAAGACACTTGCTCACCTCTAAGGGGGAAGTTTCTACAGGCAGAGAGGGCAAGGTCACAGTTCACTTCTCTGGGGTACAGCCCCTATCCCTGCACATCCCCCTGCTGCTGGCAGTGCTGGCCCACCACATCCCTCACAGTGGCTCAGCTAGGACACTAAACAACCATTTCTGCTTTTCTTCCTGTATGTTAATGCTTTTCCTCTGTAGTGATACAGACTGGTTGCTACAAGGTCCAAAGATCAGAGTAAATGCAAGTGAAGCAGTTAGACCACAAGATCTGTACAGGAGGACATAATATTTTTGCAGACTGAACTGAAGGCTGAGCTGCCTCATAAAATCTAATTCTAAGTACCTGGGCTGTGACTGACTGGGGGAAAACAAATGAAAACCGTCTCTGGTCTTAACCTTTTCTTGGGAATATTTAGCTTTAATAACATGCATGTACTTCGCAAAGATCAGCCCAAAAGAGAGATGCTGTACCTCTCTATGAAGTATTTGTGGCATTCTCTTAAGGGTGCTACACATAAATGACATATCTTATGTCAAGAAAATCATAGACTCATCACAGAATCAAAGGATGGTCTGGGTTGGGAATGACCTTAAAGAGCATCTAGTTCCAAATCCCTGCTGTGGGCTGGGACACCTTTCACTAGACCTAGTTGCCCAGAGCTCCATCCAACATGGCCTGAAACACTTCCAGGGATGGGAAATTATCAATGACTTTCGAATCCTGAGCACAGGTAGCATCAGTAAAAGACTAGCAAGGAAAGAGTAGCTCTTTATTTTTTGTATAAACTGTGGAGCCTTCAGATATGCAGTGAATGTCTGAAGAGGAAATGCTGTGGCAATGGTAAAACAAGAGACACTTTCTTATGTAGGTCTGATGACAAGGAGACACTTTGTTATGCAGGTCTTATGCAGGTCTGTATGGACCAGTCTGATGACAACTATCTGGTTAGGTGTGGAACAAATCCCATTCTCAAAGAGGCAAAAGTGAAACACTGTTTTACTGATCAACTTCAGTGATGGTTGCCAAGGGTTATATCCATGCAGCATCCAGAATTAGGTCCTTTGTGCCTAATTTCCAGGCAAGACAAAAACCTTTTTGAATAATGAAAATATGTGAATATGGATTGCATACTGTGCTGAAGCCTCTGGAGCTTGATTCACTGGGGTGCTGGAGGTGTCTAACTGCTGGTCTATGTGCTAACTTCCAAACCAGCCATCTTCCAGACCTCCTTGGTACCTAAATTATATAGATACCATGGCTCTCCTCCTGTACAGAAATCCCTGTGGTACCTGAATTTCAACTACTGCTGCTCCCTATCTCAGGCTCACAAATCAAACATTTCCCTGCTTGCTGTGCTCATGGGACCTGAGCTATTCCATGCTGCAATAAAAACATACATATTCATTAAGGCACAGGGAACAAGAAGCTGTAAAGAGTTGATTCTGCAGCCTTGAGGGCTGGATCCTTACCTGCACTGGAGGAGAGGCAGGGCTGCCTGCCTTAGTTGGTACATACTGAACTGCAAATGCAAAGGAAAGGGCTTATATTACATTGAGAATAATTTATGGGATTGACCAAGACAGCCACATCCTATCTCAGTCAGTACCACACTGGCAGAAACTTTCTATAAAGAGGGGAGATCTGGCTGTGAGTTTCTGTCCCAAAACACACAAAGCAGGAATTCTGTCTCAGGGACACTCAAAAAACTGGGGTTTGTGTAGCAGGGAGTGTTTGGCTGTGTTTTGTGAGAAGATGCAGGGATATGGAGGAAAGGATGGCTTCAGGACCTGCTGCTCTGGGAAAGAGAGAAAAATTGTGAGTGAAACAGATGTCAAGCACCTCAGAGTCATCAAATTGCAGGTGAAGGTCTATCTGTGCAAGCCCAGTGCCATGGCACCTGGCAAAACTGACCAGTGGAAACTTTTGTGTTTAGGACATTAAACATTTCCTGTTTAAATAAATTTAATTAAAGGGAGGAGAATACAGTTTAAAAATTTACATTTAGACTTAGAGCATAAAATGGCTGTTAGTATCCTGCTCTGTCCTTGTAAATCTGGCCTCAAGGCTTTTACTCACTTTTTTTATTTTAAGTTAGTATTTTTAACAACTTGTTCTTTCTCTACAGAATTTTCTAAAAATAGGAAGGATAATAATATGGGTGGAAAAACCACAAAATCCAAAGACCCTACGGGGCAGAGCCAACAGCACACAAATGATCACCCTCTCCCCTGACTGCATGGCAGGCAGTTATCAATGTCAGTCTAATTCCCTGTCTCCACTGTTGTGATATCAGCAAAACAAAAGGGGCCAAGCAAATCCCTGGTGTCACTCCAGGGAAGTTGCTGAAGCTACCTCAGGCCTGGGTTTACCCAGCACATTTAGCAGAGTGATGTATGCTAATGTGCAGGCATCTCCCCGGGTGCATCTGCACCTGGCCTTGGGTCCACACCAAGTATCTGTCTGTCACTGCATTTCTCTACTTGTGTTTTGGATTCCTATGAAATATATTCTTGCCTCTTTTGTTTAACCTTTGTCTTCCAGTTTTTGTCTGCCTTGTGAGTTCTGCCTAATTAGGAACCTTTCAAATTCCCTTGTGGCCTCGAGTTTTCTCATGCAGAATTTGGAATTAGTGTATTATTTTGTGGCTAGTTTTCAGGGCCAGGTTCATGCTTTTAAAGTGCTAAAATAACAATTAACAATACTTTCACTTCCATACAATTTTTTCCCCTCTGGGGATCTGAAAGCACTTTATAAGCAGCAATTAATTAAGATTTGACATTATGAGGGGAAGAATGTATAGGGACACATTTCTACTGTAGGAATGGAGCCATTTCTGGGGTAGCTAGTAAAAACTAGTTTAAGAGAGTTACTACAACATACTCAATATCAGACAGCATCTTTTAGACTGTAAGGTAAAAAACCAACACAATACCCAGCTGAATGTGCAAAAGAGATTTATAGAATCAGAATGAAATTACAGAAATTAATTCTGACTACAATGCCAGTCAGGCCCCCTCTCACCAGTAGCCCAAAATGCTGCTTCATGTCCTGCACAGAAGCAACCAGCCCTGAACTGACTCAAGCTGGGCCTTAAGGCTCCCACACATGGTGCTGGGACTCAGATTTGGTCCTAAATCCAGAGGAAATAGTGCCACCTACTGAACCAGCACCCCACCAAGGACCAGTGTTCAGGGAGAATTCCTGTAATGAGTGATACCCACATCCAATATATAAAATCCACCACGTTTTCTAAGTGATGTACATACAACACATATACAGATAGACAGGCAGACAGCAGAACAGTCAATATGCCAGAAGAGATGCAAACTTGGGCTTGTGTGATTATACCACTTTTTATTACAGCAAAATGAAAAGACCTGAGCATGGACTGAAGCACCAGCTGGGAACTGTGTATTTTGAGGCCCCAAAGTAACTAGCAGTCATGTCTTGCCTTTTCTTCCACAGCCTTCAGCATATTAATGAAGGAAAGAGTGTTTATTATTTTCAACACTCCTCCTCCCTACAAGGATAGTATTAATGATGTAAGGAAGTAAACAACTCACTGAGCCACAAAGCTCTAACAGTTATTAATTTCCAAGGAACTATCCTCACACCAATCTAGGAACTAGAGCATTGAAGAATGGTGTGAATAAATATGAACACAGACACATGCTGGTTTACAAATATCAGATACTGGTCCAGTTTGTCAAAACTGCTTCTTTTCAACAGTTTCATATTTGGATGATGACAGCTAAATCCACACAGGTTTAGCCTCAGTTTTGCCCATGCTCTTTGCTGCAGTGGCTGGTGCATGTGGCATGGTTGAGGCTACTGATCCTAAAGCAACCCAAGCATAGACCAAGAGGCACATGCACCCTCTCTCAGCTTCCATATGAGCCAGGAGTTCTGATACCACCAGGGTGATGCAGCCATTTCCCTGTTGCAGTTGTGGCTGCACCATGCTGGGGCAGATCTGCTGGTGGAGATCAATGTGACTGGATAAAAACTATGAGAAAGCCATGGCAAAACTTGTGCATGCCTGATGACTGACCATGCATGGCTCCCTCCTGCTTGCTGTCTCTTCCATGTGAGTCTTGGCAGCTTGACTGTACCCTGATTTGGCTTGGAAAGAAGAGTTGGTGATTGCTCTCATCCAGGACACAGCAAATCAGGGCTGGAGATCTGGGAAATGGGAGAATATTTCTTCCTGCATCAGAGGAAATCTGAGAGCTACATAATCCCCATCTTAAATTAGTGCTTTAACTCCTGCCACATAGTTCATAATATAACAAATGGCACCATCCAGTACTAGATTCCTGCCTTTATAGAAAGGGGTGATGGAGCAGATTTCAGAGGCATGAAAACAACTAGCATTTCCAGTGCATCCTCTCTTCTTTCCTCCCACATCACAAACAAGGGAGACAGGAGAAACCTCTGGAAGTCTTTATCATTGCTTATGCCTTTGCATTGACTAGCAAAAAGATTTAGGTAGCTGTATCCATCTCTTTTTCCTTCTGCCCAGGCCCCTAAAATTTCAACCATACATGCAAGCTAGACCAGCAGGATTCAGGCCACTTTCACAGATTCATAGAATCATAGAATAGTTTGGATTAGAAGAGACATTTTAAATTCACCTAGTCCAACCCCCTTGGAATGAGAAAGGATATCTCCCACTAAATCAGGTTGCTCAGAGCCCCGTCAACCTCCCTATTTTCAGGGATGGGACCTCTACCACCTCTCCAGGCAGTAGTGCTCATTACCCCTTTGTGGTACCTCATCAGGGCTTTTTGTGCAGTGTCAGGAGGTCTAGAGCTCAGAGAACTCTGCAAAATCCAGGCAAAATCTGCAATTCAGGATCAGCTCTCAGCAGAGCTTAAGAGTGCAAAGTCAGCTCAAGGCTGATCCTTACTACAGGTAAAATTCAATTCTGCAAAAACAAGAAAAGTATTTAGAGGAAGACTATAGGAAAAGCTGGGAAACACCTGTTTGGGGGAAGATTGCTTTTCTAAGTTGTCTCTGAGGTATCTACTGAAAACTTTGTGAGTGGGAACAGATGCTGGATCAGGTGAGAGGGGGACGGGACAAGCCTGGGAAGGAGAACTAGACTTGCTTCTTAAGTTGCTGCTGAGGAAGAAGAAACAGATTAGCAATCATTGTTTCTGACAGTATCTGCCAGCATCTGTGCAATAGAGACTGGCCAGACAGGGACTGGAGACCAGGGACTGGGGAGGGCTTTGCCACATGCCTTGTCCAAGCAAGGCAGTCTGCCAGCCACTGCTGCCACAGGGAACCACCAACCCTGCCTGTCTGCAAAGGCAATGCTGGAGGAATGAAGACAGAGATGTAAGTTTCTATCTTGGAGTACATTTTCCCCCCAAAGCTCTGTGTGAGTGCAGGGACTCCTCTTGCTGGAGTCTTTCAGAGGTACAGGACCCTCGTCAGGAAGCTCTGCTGCACACTATGGCAGCTGTCTCTTCTTTTCAACTACTGCTGTCTGAGGTCACTTATCGACCTGTTGGGAAAGGAATTGAATTTTTCTGAAAGGGAATAGTTTCATTTTCTTATATATGAATCCACATTTGATTGCAAGCTGTTTGCAACATGGTACTGAGCACAGAGACTCTAATCCTCACCAAAGCCCTTGGGTGTGTCTTCACTACAGGAGCAAACAAAAATAGTGATTGCATTAGTTACCCATTCATCAAAGCTGAGTGCCATTTAAGGATGCTGCTGCTTCTTGCTGTCCCTCTGCAGAGCACTATCCTCAAAAATGAAAATAATTTCAAATAATCGTTTCAGTTTCAGGTTGCTCAAAGCCAAGCACTTGTAAGGGCAGGCTGTCAACTTTCCTGCACCAATTAATGTATTGATAAAGCTTCTGGGGTAGTGACATTAACAGTATTATCTTACAAAGATACCTGCAGGGAATATCAACACAATTACTATTGAATCCAAAGTGGGGGAACTGGTGAGCCTGCCTTAACAGAATTACCAAGATACATTGAATTATTTCTACCAATATGGAAACTTATATAACAACAAAGCACTGAGAGAGACATATTTGTCTTTGTTGAGCAAAGCTGAAGCACAGATGTTCCCCAGGCCATTCTGGCCCATGCTGGTGATATATTCAGCGCTCTGGATGTTTCAAGTAAATACATCTTTAGCCACACTCCCTCTGCTGTCCCTACTGCTTTTGATTAAAGAAACAGGCCCTTAAAACAAAGCATTATCCAGCTACAGAAAGGTGATTTATATCTGTAGCACCACAGCCAGGGGAGGAGGCTTAGCCCCAAGGTGGGACGTCAGAAGAAGGTGCTCTTTCCATGGTCTGGATTGGCACAAGGCATTCATCCACTGTCGCTCCTGTAGCAAAACCCAGTGGCCAAACCAGTGTTTAACAACCCTTGGACTTACTCCAGCCAGTGCAGAGATGTTAGCTTCAGGGTGAGGAGAGTGGGGAATGTGATCAGACAGGAACAGTCACAGGGCATGTCGGTGAAAACAAAAGGAAAGGATGCCAGATGAGAGAAAGTTGGGTTGTGTCCATCTTAGCCCTATGTAGCAAATGCCTCTACTCTCAAAATTTGAGCATGCCTTTATAAAATCTTAATGTGCCCTGGCCATGATCTCTTACATTTTCATTTAACCCATGTATGCATGTACATATATAAACATATAATTTTGATATATAATAAGTGACCTATTGAAAAAAAAAAGGAGCAAACACCACACGGGGTAAGCAATCCTACTCAGAGACATTGCTTTCCCTGTTTCATTTGCTTTGGTAGATTGCTATATTGTGCAGAGATATCTCCTCACTGTTTCCTCTTAATTATCCTTAATTCTATTAAACAGACAAACATCAACTGCAAATAATGCATGCTTAATTATGCAGTGTTGGTGGTTGATACTGTATTATCACCAGCTTTTCTTTTAATATTTTGGCAACACACAAATGAAGCTGCTACAATATGCTTAAATAGCCTCTATCAGAGTGATGGTCATGAATCCATTGCATGCACAGTAACCTCACCTCTGCCCACAGAAGGCCAGCAAGGATGGTGAAAGGGAGCAGTTCCCATCCCAAATGAACTTCCAGATGCCCTTGCTCGATACAGATCTGATGGCAGAAGGCTTGCAAATGGTTGCCAGGCGACCCCAGAGAGAGGCAGGAAGCACCACCATGCAACACAAAACAATCATTTTCAAAATAAAGCAAAAATTCTCTGGGTTTTGTCATCGTTATTATTTGTAATCGCTTCTGAGGATGGAGAAGGCTTGTCAGACCAGATGGGACCAGAATATATAATGAAGGACACAGCACATTGCACAGGAACCAGAGGTAACTGAGAGCAATAGGGCCCCAGGACTGTCACTATCGCATTACGGACAAACAAAACCATAGGGACACCAGTAAAAGATGCATCTATTTTCACAAGGACATTGCAAAGATGCCATATGACAGACAGCATTTTTAATCACTAAATAATCGTCTGGTACAGACACTCTTTACCTGTCATAGTAGACTTGGTCTGGGCCTCCAAGGGTCTAGGATCTTCTTGGGTTTGGCTCTGTGTATCATATTTGCCACAGAATCTGTAATTAAAACCAAAAACATTTGTTTTCTATGCTGAATATTTCCAGGAACAGATCTAGGTGAAAAAGACTTGGTGAAATGGGATTTCTTTTGATAGATGCTTTACTTTACTTTCTTGTCTTTTCCACCTACGTACTGCCCAAGCAGAAATGGTACATTTTCCTGCTGTTACACAACAGCTTAAATAGATCCATGAGCAATCTCCCCATTTCAGAGGGCACAAAACACCTGAGGCATGGCTCTGTGCCAGCATCCAGGTAATGATAAGAGCTGAACCAACTCCAAAGCTGGATGGAGTGGGCCCAAAGGAGGTTTTCGAAGTATTTAGATAGAACAGTGAACTGGTGAAACTGTTTCAAGTAGATTCATCCTCATGCTAACTTATAGGAGCCCTGCTTGAAGACGTTGCATTTGCTCAGAATGAGACTATAAAGAGGATTTGGCCCTTGACCCATTAAGTATACACTATTCCAAACATAACAAGCCAGTGCAGCTCTCCTTCCAGACCCCTCCTAAATACTTGAAATGGGCTGGGTGAAATAGGTCTCAGGCCAGTGCTGGCCCCACTTGAAATGGGTGTTTGGACTGGGTAGTGTCCCCAGGCCCTTTTGGTCTGAACGCTGCTGGAATGGTGCAGTGATGAGGAGGAAACCTGGGCTCTGTGAAGCCTCTTCAGAGCTCTTGAAGCATCCTAAACTCATATTGGCAGAAGTGCAAGGAGTAGAGATTCCTTTCTTTGCTGACCAAATCAGTCAAGCACTCAAAACACCTTCAGGGTGCGGAAGCAGCTCCTGCATTCACATGGCTGAGTCACACAGGCCAGAGAAAGCCTTCTGCCAACGTGGGATTGGCACAAAAGCTGAATAATGAAGAGATGTTTACGCCGCTGCTGCTGCTGCTACTGCTGCTGCCTTTACTCAGGGACTCGTTTTATTCTTGCAGGCTCTCAGGCAATCACCATTCATGCACAGGTGCAACCATAAAGGGGCCAAATGTGGAAGGCAGGGTGTGACTAAGCCCAAAAATGAGCGACACAAATGCATTATTCATGCAGAAAGCTTACAATGCTCCACAATTCCTTTCTTCAGAGCAGATCGCTCCACTATCAACATCAGCTACAGGATTCTTCATTTCTGACACCTGCCTTTGTCCCTTTTCTACCTCAGAACCAAGGTGACCTGGTTGTTTGCCTGAAATGGTTGCTCAGGACAAATTTTCCAGCAATGCTGGGTAACAACCTGGGACATTTAGGGGGTAGAAGTGACATAAGTGGCGACTGCCCTCTTATGCTGTCTGCCCCTCTGAGCACAGGAGTCTGTGTGATGTCAGGAACTTTGCTGGAGAATTGTATTAGAGGAAAAGAAGAGTATAAAAAAGAGCGAGGAGGAGGACACCAGAGAACGCAAAAAGGGAAGGTGACGATGGGAAGAGAGAGAAACTTCCAATCAGCCTTAAAAAAAAGATGGAAACTTGACTATGTTGTTGAAAATAATAGGGGTTTTAACAGTTAAAAGGTTTTAAAAGGTCATTATGCATTTAGCAGCAAAAGAGCAATATGAATTTCTAAGCAGCAACATCTGGAAGATCAAAAGAAATCATACTTCAATCAACATGAAAATCTCTGCTCATTACACACAATCATATTTAGTTATTAATAGACACAGGCTAGACACTGACATTTTACACATTTCATCCTATGATGCGCCAGGGACACTTCTGGCATTTAGTTTATCATTTTCATCAGTGTCATGGAAAGAGTGACCGATATGACCCCAAAATATCTCACACTGTCAGTCATCATAAGTGAATTTATCAACACATATGAAATCGGAATCCACAGGAGAGTTTTAACTGTTTGCATACTAAATTACTTCATTCTTCACGCTTCAAGGAAAAAAAATCAGTTTTGCATAATAAATAATGATAAGGGCCAGTGGACAATTATATAGGTGGAAACAGTATGCAAAACACTTGGAATTCAAATTTGATGTGTGAATATATCCAGAAGTTGCTTAAGTAATCAGCTCAGCAGCTGTATTAGCCATTGTTAGAGCTTAATACAAAAGCTCTTCAGCTTTTATTAAAAGCAGCCCAACTTAAACTGCAGTTGGCACATGTCCTATTGGTATTTTTGTTTTGTTAGACAGCTTCCAACGGATTCAGATGTGCAATTAGGTCAATATTAAAATTAAATGGTCTGTTGTTTTAAGTCAGAATACAAAGAGGTCTTTGGGAGGAAGGAGTCAGTCCAAAAATAATGTTGACTCCAACATGAGCACAAAAACAAAGTGCTGTAAGCCAGCAGCTCCAGCCTAAATCTGTACCTTGTAGTGTGAGAGGGAAGGCTCTTAGCTGAGAATCGTTTGCTAAACTGGCATATTGGATTTCATGACTGATTTTTGTGTGTAATAATTGCATTAAAAAAATAATGAGAGTGGGTTTCTTTCTAGTTTTAGCAATCACTATGGCAAGCATGCTGAGATGCTTCAGACAGAAATGTGATTTTACTTCTAATGACAATTATTTTTGGACTGAATTGCAATTTAGTTCGTTAATTAGATCTGTCACTGCATTTTCTAACTCGGTTATTGCATCCTTTGATGATTTTACTAGAATTATACTTCTATTTCTGCCACTTTGCATTCTATGCTTTAATAATTCTTCAGACAAGTATGCTAGGCAGTTGATTACATTTTGTGGCAGCACTAATGTAAACCCTCTCCTGTGTTACATTGATTCAAAAATCACACTGGTCACTGAACCAACACACTAAGCCAATACTTCTCTGAGCGAGTGAACTATTCAGAGGAATTCAGCCAGGGACAGATTGTGGACATGCTTTTTTAGTCATTAAATGGATATAAACAGTTACAAGCAATTGTAAATGAAAACAAGATTTAAAAAAAGAAAATACCCTGAATGTTCTAAAACTCATTTATCAGCAAAATGAGATCTTATCTACTAAATTATTTCAGGGCAAGCTGGTGTAGGTTTATTATATATTAATGAACTGACAGATTTTTAAAGATCTTGCCATTTCAACAACTTTAGAAAATTGATTGTTTTTATGTGAGGTCTGGCTTTTTACTCACCCAGAACTGTGGGTGTAGTTAGAAATTCACTTTTGGAATAAAGAAAATATGATCAAAATAGTCATGTCCAAAAAAACTCCAGCACTCCCAAGCTACTGATTCCTCCCAGCCTCCCTGTGTACCCAGACATCTGCCAGTCAAGTGCTGTGTGACATGGATTACAAGACAAAATCCTGCTGCTGAAAACACCCACCACTAAACATAGTTGGTAGGGCACTGAGTAGCCCACTGGAATATGCTGGCTGTAATTGCACTGTCTGCCCCGCACAGGAGACAGCTTGGAGCTGCCCTGCAGCCCAGGCAGAACAAGGGATGATCACAGTTTCCCTCTTCTCTTTGCCTGCTCAAAGGAGAAACATTTGCTCTGCTTCTTTTTCTGGAATTAAACTGCTTCTGTTGTCTCTCTTTCAAGAGAGGGATCACAGAGCCAGAATTCCAGAAATTACCTAGTTCTGCCTGACATGTCCTTACACAGTCCTATCTCACTCCTAAAAAAATGCATTTGATAGAAGATTTTTATTAAACACATTCAGCCATATTTTTAATGCCAGTTTAAGAGCATTTTCATGCTTATTGTACAGCTGGATTTTTTTCAAAGTAGCTGTGCATGCCCTAGGAAGACATCCTGTGAATCCAGTATTTGGTTGTTTGGCTTTAGGGGTGCTATGAATTTCCTAGCAGTGACCTACCAGACTGTCAGGACACAGGGACCAGCTAATCACTTCCCAATAGTCTTCCTCCCACATTTCATTTCATTCATCCAAGTGGGCTCAATTTTCAATCCACTAAGCAACAGCACAGGATAAAAATATTTGTAATTCTAATGGTTGCTTTGTAATTATTTCTTAACCTCCATGGATTTCTTTTCTGTAAATGGATGCTTTCTTGAAATGTTGGGCTGCAGAACAGAAATATTGCTTTGAAAGGCTCTATAAACCTGGAAAATGGAGGAATGAATGATCATGTAGCAGGCTGGTGGTCAGAAAAGCCTTGCTGGGGTAGGAAGGAGACACTGAATCAACACAGACCCATGAAGAGGCTGTCCATTATTCCATAGCCCAGCACTGAAACTGAGCACTAATTTTCTCTCTTTAAATCCTCTTCCATATGGTTTTTGATTATAAAAGTGCACCTTCAAATAACTATACTTAATAATAACAGATTTGAATCTGCACTGTTAAAATTTGCAAGGATTTTACTAAAAATAACCAATAATTCCTTATGAAGGTGCTTTCCAGTCTGAGAAACACATCTCAAGCTGGTGGGAATGAGCTCATGGGCTTGGAAGTGAAGTTGCAAGACAGGATGTCTAGGAATTTCTGCCTTATCATCTCCATGGGTTTTTGTCATGTTTTCATGGTTTAATTTTGGCAATTTACCTCTTCTACTATAAATACACTTAGAAAACATAAGAGGCAGTTCACTCATGGCTTTTCTGAACCATTTTTTTTTTTTTAACCCAGCCAGCAAAATATTGGTACTTGAATGTCTACAGTGCTTTAAGAAGAGTCAAGACAGAGAAAGATAAAGCACATGGCTATGAGGGAGAGGTGGGATATTTGGCCAATTCCTGCAAAATTAGACACTTTGAACAAAACAACACTGTTTAAAGTATAAAGCTGTAGGAGCACCATATGAGCAGGGCAGGAGGAGAGTGGGTTGGAAGGGCAACAGCAAAAAAACAAAATCACTTATCTTTTAACTAGCATTACTTATAACTATTTAAAACTTTGCAAAATCATGTTTTAGGTGGAGGGAGTAGCGGGACAGCATCTTTGCACTGCAGTAAAGCCACATGTGTTCCTTGGATGCAGTAGGGTGATGGCCTTTGTCCCCACAAGTGCTTTTCTCCTGCATACTGTGCCCCAGACACTGGGAGGTCACAGCAAAGAACGGATCCAGTGAGGACTGGACATGCTCTTTTTCTGGGAGAGAAAAAAGCCCTGAGAAGTCCTGGGGCATGACATCCACACTGGGTCAGTAATTGAATGGAAGAGGGGAGGGGGAGGAAGGAGCAAGAGGGCCGTCAGGCAAGCAGAAAAGCAAAGGAGCAAAAGAGGTTTTCTCTCGGCATGAAAAGTGCCCTGTGACATCTGCTTGTGGAGCAGTAGGATTCATGCAGGTAAAAAAAAATATCCTGATGCAGGCCTGGAGCAAGGCAAGGTGGGCTAGCTGTGGGAGGACTGTCAGAAGGGATGTAGTCACTCTGAAACAGAGATGCCTCTGCACAAAACTTGTACCAGTGCAACTCATTCCAAAACAGAGTCATGCTGCTTCCAAAGTGGTTTAATTAAGGCAGAATCAAAATGTCAGCTTAAAATAAAGGAAAAGAGAAAAAGAAAAGAACTTTTGTATGAAGACACAAGGCACCTGATGCCAAAAAACCCACAAAAATTACAGAGGAGGGGAAAACAATCTCAACATTTCCATCTTGCCAAAGACCTTTCTCACTGAAGGGAATTTCAGTTGAATAGTTGCCACTGCCAGCAGCTGAAGTTGCAAACTGAGCAGGGGAGCAGCAGGGTTTTCATTCTCTCGCCTTGCTGACCAAGGGCTCTGACAATCCAGCTCATTATTTTCAAAAGCTCAGCTCAAAGCAGCAGTCCCAGTGCTTGCTGGGCCCACATTAGTCCATTTACAGCACTTGTACCATCCAGTGACCAGGCTTCTGGCAAGAACCAAGATAAAATACATCTTGGAAAGGAGATTTGGCAAATGGCAGCGCTAAAAAGCACTTCTGGTTTTGCTATGCAAGAGGAAATTCAATGAGAAATTCAGCACAATGCTGCAGCCAGATGCAGTTTTGGGGGAGCAGCGTAAGGGATGGGAAGGAAGAGTTTCATTCTGAGTGGAGAAGCCTTGGGTGCCCTTCTTCCACTGAATGGTTGCTGGAGATTTATGAACCTCCTCATGCACTTTGGAAGGGGAACTGAAGAAACTGAAACTGTGATTGCTGCTTTTGCTCCAGACTGGCTTTGGGCATCTGGGTAGTTCCTCAGCTGCAAAGCAGCACCTGCCTTGCCCTCATGCAAACCTCAGGCAAATGTCCAGGCAGCAGCTCCAGAGATGGTTTTGGAAATGGTACCCCAATGCCTGAATGGACCAAATCAATTGACGACAAGGAGAGACTCAGAACACCTGCAACAAAGGTGGTTATTGGATGTTGCTTCAGCTTTTCTAATCTAAAAACAGCAGCTAATAAAACTTAGCAAAATCTTCTCTGAGAAATTTCACCATTGTGCAAATTTTTTATGCCTGAGTTATAAACCCAAGTAATTAACAGCACTCCAATGGAAATGATAGTAAAAACCACACTACAGTAATGCTATGGGGAATGGTTTCCCTTTGTCTTGTTACAGTTCTTTTTTCCCAAGTTGGAAATAAATATATAAGTTAAACAAAATAAAAATGCCCACCTAATTGTGCAGATGCATAGTTAATTAATCACTTAATTTAATCCACTTAGCTTCAGTGGGAAAGAAATGCAATCTGACAGTCAAGGCAATATTTTTCCATTCATTCTAGTGTTTGAAAACATCTACTTTATTTTAATAGCACCTGAATTCAAGGGATTGATGCTAATGTTTTTGCTTAATTTGGCTTTAGAAAGGTTGTATAACATTAAAGAGGTAAAGAACGTACCATGGGTAAAAATAACAGTGTCATTATGTTTCTGGCAAATATGAACAAATGTTATTAATAACAAATATATATATTTGTGAATAGATTGATTAAAGAGGTACTTAGCTGGGAAAATTTGCTTTGGGAGGAAAGTTGATTAAAAAAAAAATCATCTGCTTAGGGCTCCAAAGAACACACTGCTAGAAAACATTGAAGTGTGTGGTTCTTTATATTTGAAATCTGAGATTCCCGTGTTAATGGCTCCCCGGTATTCATTACCATAATGCAGCATTAAACAAGCTATGCTACACTGCCTCCACAACACGCTGCTGTCCATCAGCAGGGAGCGGGGCACTGGGGACCTGATCTGCAGCTCTGTGCAGCCAAAGGCTGATCTGCTTGTTTTCCCTGGCTTTCCTTTCACCTACAGCAAGAGGTGGCACCTGCGCCCCGGCAGAGCGCTCACATTCAGCATCGCTGAGCAGGTTTGCTGCTCCTGCTGCACCTCTTGCTCAATACACTCTGTCCATAGATAAAGGCAAAGGCAGCTCAACCTCACTCAAGAGGCAGGCAAAACTGAGATATGGCCTCAGGGTGAAGGATCAGGGTCAGGTTGCTGGATCCATGCCCACCACAGAAGGCTTGGAACTGAATTTACCTATCCTGATATTGCTAGGGATGGCAGCAAGAACACCTTCTCCAAGAGCTGCATAACTACTGCCCTCAACATCTTGTATACCACTGCCAGCACACACATGGATTACACCACGATGGTTTCCAAAACAGAAGACAATGAGGGATTTGGGAGACTATTAAAAGGGTTAGTAACAAAAATCTCACACTGTATATTTTGGGAAAGACTTAAGGAAAGATTTCATGCAAAGCTCCATGCAAGTATTGATATACTCAAATATAACCGTGTGCTTAAGTTTTGGCCTGGGTCCAAAGCTGTAAAGAAATAATATCCACAATATTACTGACTGCACTCCTCTCCATGAGCTGTTACATCTGAGTGCAAACCCCTGTGGCACAATGCCCTGGTTTATAAATATATGCTCATGCTTTCATATAGATGCATATATAAACACACATACACATATATAATACTATATATATGTACCAGCATCTACCATCTAAAGATCATAAGACGCTTTCAACACAACTTTTGTGACTTAGATTCTCTACTCTGAGCTTTACAGATAATGGATTTTTTATCTCACTAGTGGCTCTGAAAAAATGATGTTGAAATGACTGTCTCATTTCAAACTACTTTGTTACTTATCTGCAAACAGAAAAATATTTTAAAATCATTGTATCAGGTAAAACAAAATGCTTCATGTACCAAAATACTTTATTTTTCATCTGATGTTAAGAATTTAGAACTTTTTTGGAATGAATTTTCATGTCATTTCTAGCTACAGTACTTTCCAATTAAAAAATCAAATATACCACCCTGATAATATTACAAAGAAGCATACTGCTTATGAAATTAGAAGGCAAAATTCACAGTGAGATAACTTTTTTTTACAAGTTTTACAATATTTTACAAATATTTGGTATCATCTAAACCCCTTGGTTCACCAGAAGAACTATTTTTGCATAAAATAGTTCATCTGGTTGTATATTTGGTTCCTGGTTTTGAAGTTTTAGACAGACTGGAAGCAGTTTAAGGTATGTCCTTAGTCCCCCAGCCTTTTTTGTGCAATTATATATTTTTTGTTCTTGGGGTAAGAGACATTAGGGAAGGGAATACACATGTTCTTGGTTCTTGAGCTGCATTAGTACTGGGAAATGAAATGTTTAAACTGGCAATGAATACATTAACAGTAAAAAGGGAAAGGAGAGTCATTACTTGTCCACAGTGTAGCAAATTCTTTTGCTGAACATGCTTCTGGTATGCACCATGGAAAACAAGTCCCTGTACTTTGTCTTCATCCAGCTTTGTCCTTGTCCAGAAGGAAACAATGCAGGAAACCCAGTGGGTGAGTGCATCCTCCTGCCCCTGTCCAAGGCCATGGCAAAGAGGCTGCTACCTGCACACTGCCACATGAGCGCAGGCAAGGGGAGAATAAGGAGATGTGACCCAGCTCTCCCTGGGATGCTGCCCCTGCATCCAGCTCTTCTCCTCTCTCCTTCACTGAGCAGCCGGGAAAAAGGAAGAGAAGAAAAGGAAGAAGCTGGAAACCAAGACCCACTGCTGTGACTACAGCAACATACAAAAAGCTGTTTATGCCCTGCCTCACACACACTGGTGTCATATTTGTCAGGCATCCTTCTCCTAGGACAAAACATGGGACCATGATTACTCCTGGCACTCCTGGGGTCTCCAGCTGCTTACAGCCAATAGAGTCTGACAGTCTCATGTCCAGGGAGGTGAGAAGGAAACCAATCTTGAGGAGCTGGAGGCAGGTGAAGAAAATCAAAGAACGCCTAAAAATTGTTATTGCCAAAATGCATAGCAATAGAATTTAATGACTATTCAGCTGAAAAGATAAGTATCAGCATGTGGAAGAAACCCTGAGCAGGAAATAACAAAAAAAGAAAGGCCAGGTTACACTATCATTTATTTAATCATGAGTATAATGGATGATGGTGAAGGAAAAGGTCTTGCCAGCAATGCAGTTTAGTTGGATCCTTAGTGAGGCATAAGCTTTGCTCTCAGAATGTCTTCCTTGGAAAACACATTCATATTGGCTTGAATACAGGCACTGTCACACAGAGTGACAACTGGCTGAGTGGCTGTAAACAAAAGGTAAAGATAAATGACACTACATCAGGTTGGTGTGTCTGCATGGAAGTGACGGCCAACGAGATACCATCGAGGAGAAGCTGGAGCTGTCAGAGAGCTACCCTGGCTTTATTTAACATCTTTGCTAATTATCTGGAAAAGGAAGGAGAAATGCACAGCATTTGCTTCATTTGATTTTCAAGAAAAGAGGTAAGACTCTCACCTGCTCCTGGGAGACCCCTAATACCAAAGCACTGCTATCCCAGTGTCGGCAGGGAGATGGATTGCTCCGAGGCTGCGCAGGCGATTGTTTGGGAAAACGCCCGATGGTGGAGGTGGTGGCAGCAGCACAAAAGAATATGTAGCAATTATCTGCCTGGCGAGGGGGCTGTACAGGAGCAATCCAGCTCTTGACGTAAGCAAAATGCACTAAAGCAGCTAAATAAATCTCTGTGTGTCGAGGGGGGTGTTTTCAATAAACCTGCAGGGATTTTTGCTCCAAATTATTTTAAGTATCTGTGATATTTCCATGGGGAATTTTTTATCTCCTCCTTCCATTGTGAGTGCGTTCATTCACCTTGCAGGCATATGAGTGAAGAGAAAGAGGTGAGACAGCCTTCATTACTTGGATGTTGAGGTTTTACATCACAAGGAGGGGGAAGAGTAGCAAGAGGAGTGTTTGAGTGGGCAGCCCAAAGGAGGAGCAGAGGCAGAGAAAGAGAATGGTGAGAGAAAGAGAATGGAAAGAGACTTGATTAGGCAGAGATCTCACGAAGTATGTTAAGTCGGAAGGAAAAGGACTCTTTTCTTTCTGCCTTTTAGATGAAGGCAGGTCTGGCTCTCTTGCGTCCTGCACTCCTTACTGCCAAAACCAGAGCAGCACTGTTTAAATAAGAGGGGGGAAAACTTCAAGACAGGGAAAATAGAGTAGATGGTAGATGAAAAGAAGACACAAATAACCCTTCATGCTGGAGGAAGGGATAATCCCTCCATAGGACAACAGGCCCAGGGGATAGAGATTGCTTTGGTCTCCTGTAGCTAGAGGAAAGAGGAGGAAAAAAGTAAGCAAGCATTGATGGATTTCTCCTACACTGCGTCTGAATTTTCTCATTCAGAAGATGGTTCTTAGCAGGCTGCTCAAGAGGCAGATCACCTAACCACTCCCCTGACTTCTTGATCATTTCTGCTGTATTGCATAGGTGGTGCTATTGTCAGATGCTGAAAATAAGAAAGAGACAGAGCAAGGATAGGAAAACAAAAACAAATTATTAGTAATCGCTTCAAAAATTCAGCAAGCTACTCTAGAAAACAGATCTGCACTTACGTCCCGGTTTTCACAAACTGAGTGTACTATTGCCTCTTCTCAATTTTGTCTTATTTTCCTAAAGGTGTTTTTAACAGATATTTTTCCTGCACTATAAACTAGGGAATAATATCCCTCTATAAAGGGGAGTTCTGCCATTTCATCATAATGTGCAGAGGGAAGTCTGTCGTTGGTCAAGGTCAATCTACTTGCAAAACCTTGAACGTTGAAGCTGAGAGGCAGGGGATGTTCCCAATAGTCTGAGTCTCATCCTCAGGTTGCAAAGGTAGAGCAACAGCTGAAGTGAGCTGGTTCTGTTTCATGGAAGTCAGTCTGGTTGTTCCCACACCTGCCCTGAAAGCTGGAAATTATGGGCTTTCAAGCAACGTCACTCTGTATGTTCAGACATGTGCATTATTAGTAGGGGAGCACAAATAATTAATAAATATGACCACAAGTGTGTCCAGTAACAGCTTTGCCAAAGAACCTCAAGTGTCAGTATCCAACAGCCTTTTAAACAAATCTTTCGATATTGCCATTATAAAGTGAAAGTGGCCCTTGACTCTTTAAAAGTTTTTTTTTCCCTCAGGTCTGAGTGGTATAAATGCAATATGATTTCATATGACTTTAGAAATGTGATACTGTCCAGAGCACGCTGCTCTGTATCACTGAGATGCCAACATTTGGCTACCAGAAGTGGAAACACAGCAGGTAACAATCCAGCAGAGGCAGGCTGATGGAACTGTTTTATTCTGTTCTGTGCTGTGACCCAGGTTATAATAAAAAAATATATTGGATTGCTGGTCTCTTCTTGTGACCCAAAAGAAGGGAAAGTTGTCAAGACACAGTCACAACCCCAGGTCAAGAATTACTGACATGATGGTCTAATAAAACTTTTATCTTTCCCTGTGGCAATCAGCTCATGCTGCGAAACTTCCACCTCTCTTGTCATGAGAGATTCAACAGTCAGAATTCAATCCTATTCCTATTCAAGGGCAGAGATGCCACTGGCATCAGTAGGAGCAGCACTGGTATGAAATAGTTGAAATGTCAAGTGTGTATTTGCAGGAACTGATTTTGCTGAAGACTATGCAGATATAATTATGCTGCTCTTTTCCCCATTGCTCTCTTTTTATATTATCTAAGGCAAAGTGCCCACAGAGGACACAGATGCACTCTATTAGATGTAGAGTTAGTATTGTTAAAAACATCCTCTCTAAAACCAACTAGATATTTACTCCTTTGTAACCTCATCAACTGTGACACAATGTAATTACAGATTGTTCAAGAGTCTTGTCTGCCCACTCAGTGCCAGACTGAAAAACAACTAAAGAAAACATAAAAAGTGAAACAGACAACTGAGCATGTGCCCTCCACCATGTTCCCAGGAGGCTCAGTAACCAAGTATAACACATCTCAGGGAGGAGAGTGCCCATCTACAATTTTCTTCTCCTCTACGAGGCACTTTTAAAACATGGAAGTTGCTAACAGAAGAAAACAGCAACCTGTGGAAAAGTAAACTTTAGATAGAATCAGCATGGATGAGTCACTATTTTTTTTTTTTCTGCTGCACTAGCTTTCAAAAACAGTCTATTTTTTTTTCTGAGTAATGATTTCCTCTCTCATTGCTGTGTTGGTGCACCCAGTGCTGTGCCAGGACTCTGCCTAATGGCCCCGAGGTCTGTCCCCGTGGCACAAACCTCAGTCCTTGTCCTGTAATCAGCCCTGCATGGGCAGAGCATCAGTACATGCAGAGCTCTGCTGAGTTTTGGGAGCTCTGCATGGATGAGACATGCAGATCAAGGACTGAGAGTGGGGCTTAAGAGAGAAAATAATAAACAAGAGGATAAAACCCACTGTGAAATACCAGGTAATTTTTTAAAATGTAATTTAGCAGGTGTTTAGTGATTACCCTGGAAATAAGGCACAAACACTTTCATGACTCATATTTGTGCTTCAGTTGAATTCTCTCTTCCATGCTATAGCTGTAATTTAAAACATTTGCTTCATCCTGAGAGGAAAAATGAAGATGTTTGAAATAAAGCACTGCTGCAGAGCTTACACCTGTAGGGTACATACAAAAACTACAAAACCAGCAAAGGCTGAATTCTGATCATGGCTCCTCCTTGGAGAAGAGTTGTATTCACCTTCTTATTTTGAATTCCTCTCTCCTTTGACACTAAATTCTTAGACCTGGTCAGCTATAAATAGCTAATATTACAGTATAAATAGCTAATTTTACAGATCAACATTTTGGTGTTATGAGGACTGCATTACATTTTTGTCCTAGTCTAGTGATGTTCTGCAATTGCAGGTCTCTCTTAATGTTTTCATAATGTGAAAGGTAAGTGCTGATTATAAAAATTAATAACTGGAGGGGTAGAGTGACAAATGACTTCTTGACAGCAAATTGGAAGTGAAATTGTAACTGTTCCTTTGTGTTTAACATGACTTGCTAAATTAAGTGGTTGGAGTTTTCTGTGGTTTCACCATTACTCTGCAGAGCACCACACAGAATACTACAGGTTATTCCTGCTTTAGCCAATGTTCTTTAACATCCATGTGCTTCTTTGTAAAGCACTTTCTACATCCTCAAATGCTATAAAGAGCAACAGCTCCACTTATAGGACCTGACTCCACCACTGGAGGTTGGCTGGTGTATGCCAGGTGTGGTGTAGGACATGGCACTGCTTATCAGTATTGCAGAAATGAGTTGAAATCAAGAGAAAATGCCTCTTCCAAGCAATTTCTTTATCTTTCCTCATCTTTTATTAGAAGGCAATGTTGGTTTCTCACCATCCAGCATATAGAATAAAGAAATCTCTGGCAGGAAGATGTGGGGAAAGCAAGAGTTGGGAAGTGATTTTTAGAGCGAGAACGTCAGGTAAGTTATACAATGACTCTATCAGTTTATACAGGTATTCCCTGGTGGAAAAGATACCTAATAAAGGGCTTTCAATCTTGTTGACAAAAGCTTGAACAAGATTGAATGGCTGGAAGTTAGACAAATTCAACCTTGAAACAAGATGGGACTTTCTGGCAGACAGGGTAATTAAAAACTAAAAGATTTTCGGTAAAGGTGAGGGTCTCAGTACTGGCTGGAGGTTGCAAGACAATACCACACACCTTCCTAAAAGATGTGATTTCAATACAACCTCAGAGCAAGTCTGGGCAAGAAGGATCCCCTCTCCCTCTCCCTCTCATGCTCAACTGGCCAGATGGAGATGACTGGGCATTTGGAGATTGGGATTTTTTATTTATTTGACTTTTTGAGGGCTAGGGTTTGTTTTCAAAACTACAGACTTGCCATAACTGACAAAAAAAGCACCAAAGATCTGGCTTCTAACCAGACAGAGACAAATGTTCCTAGATACTAAGTATGTATTTCTGGCTTAGATGTGCAGAACCATATTGATTAAAGGTTGGAAAGAATTTCTCAGGGCAAACTGGGGGGAAAAACGCAGTGAAAGGATGGGAGAAAGCACTACTTTTACTAATTGTGATCAATTAGGCATGTCCCATTTAATAAACTCTCCATCATCACTGAGGCCTCACACATACTTGGCACTACAGCTTGTTCTTTCTCTGTTATGCCTGTGGCACGCAACTGCTACCCCTGAAGACTCAAATCCTTTAATCTAACTAAAACCATCATTTAAACCATGAAAATAGTTGTGTATCAACTAAAACTGAATGGACCATATATACAGGAGATGAAACTAGAGGATCTTATGGCACTTTCCTATCTTAGAAGGAATTACTCAAGAAATTAAGGATCAATGTTGTTTTCCTTTATCACAATATGATTTTTGATACCAATGCCAACAAAATTCCTTTATATGCATAGGGATATTCAAACCTGCCACCTTTGCCAGTAGCTATGAGTTCAAGACTTGTTTGAAAAGCTCAAACAATGCAGCAACTTGCTGTGTTACACAGGGATTGCTGAAGGTAAATTGGAGCTTTTGCTTGCAAATAAGCTGAGTAATATTTTAACTATTACACTCCAATTATCTATGCTGCTTTTATTCACACAACATGTTACCATATCAACATCTCTGCAACACAGGCACTTATTCCCTATGAAACATCCATAATTCTGGTACTATAGTCCTTTCTCCAGAAGGAACCTATCCATCATGGTACCTTTTCTTCCCAGGCCATACATAACAGAAGCTATTTGTAATCTAGTAGAATTATGGCATGTGGGATGCACATCCAAAGTGCTGTTATTCCTCTTATCTCACTGTTTTATTTCACTTTTGGATAAATGGCAACCTCTTGACTGATTCTGTTTGATCACAGAGCATGGACAAAACAGTGGGACGTGTCACTATGGTAATCATGGCAAATGCACAGTGATTTCTGGAGATATATTAGACATCTCACTGCTGGCTGGCTGCAGCTTCACAACTCAGCTGCCAGCTGTCTTGGAAAGCTGAAGCAGCTACCAAGCTGCTGTTAAAGCAGATTCTGTGGCTACACTTGCTGTGATCCTACCAACAGCTGCTGCTCAAAGAGTGGGGAGGCCAGTAACCAGTTGCTTTGGAGTAACTGTTCCTGGCTTATTCAGAAAAACTCTCTTTCCAGGCTTGTGAACAAGTTTTGTGTGAAAGAAGATTGTGTGACAGACAGCAAAGAGTAGCAGGGCTGAGATGTTTCACAGAATCTTTTAGGCTGGAAAAGACCTTTAAGATTGAGTCCAACCCTTAGCCCAGCACTTCCAAGTCCACCACTAAAGCAGTCCTTAAGTGCCACATCTACACATCTTTTAAATACCTCTAGGGACGTTGATTCCACCGCTTCCCTGGGCAGCCTGTTCCAGTGCTTAACAACCCTTGAAAAGAAAACATTTTCCATAATATCCAGTCAAGCTGGGTGCAAGCTGGGGCTGTGTCCTCTTGTCCTGTTGCTTATTCCTTGGGAGGAGAGAGTGACTCCCACCTGGCTACACCCTTCTTCCAGACAGTTGTCGGGANCACTCCCACCCAACTTGGTGTCACTTGCAAAGTGACTGAGGGCACATTCAATCCCCTCATCTAGATCACTGATAAAGATATTAAGCAAAATTTACTCCAGTACTGAGCCCTGGGGAACACACTTGTGACCAGCCACCAACGGGATGTAACTCCATTCCCCACCACTCTCTGGGCCTGGCCATCCAGCCAGTTTTTATCCAGTAAGCAGAGCACATGTTCAAGCCATGAGCAGCCCGTTTCTGGAGGAGAATGCTATTGGAAATGGTGTAAAAGGCTTTACTAGAGTCCAGGTAAATATCTACAGATTTTCCTTCACCCATTTCTTAAGTCATCTTGTCATGGGAGGAGATGAGCTTGGTCAAGCAAGGCCTGATTTCACAAACCTTTACTGACTAGGCCTGATCCCCTGGCTGCTCTGTACAGAGATCTTTTGATGCAGATATAAAGTGAGTTTCCTGAAGAGCCTGGATCACCACAACACACTGACAGAATATTCATTTTTACCTTGTGATCCCAACACACCTACTTCAGGATATGGGCTAGTCTCAATCCAAGGAAGACAGAACTAAATAGATCAAGCAAATTGCGCCAAATAATGTTTATCTCCAATGCCTGGGCTCACTAGATCTGCTGTAAATTCCTCCTCTCTAAATATCTAACATAAGATGAAATAAATGCTGTCACTGTGGAGAGGAAGGTTTGGATCCATAGTAGATTGCATCATATTGGCTGTTCTTTCTCACAGGACAATTACTCTGCAAACAGAACCAAATCTGAAAGACTGTCTGGCTCTAATAACCATAAAGTTTTATGGCACTAGCAGCCTCTGAGTCACTTATCTGTTTCTCCCCAATCTATATCTCCCACTATCCACTATTCAAACAGTAAAATGTGAGAACATATTTGCATATTATGACAATTTCTAAATGAATAGGCCTCATCAGTTTCATTAATGCTCTGGTTAAGCTTACATACTTTGTACTGAAGAAGTTTTTCACCTAGTGCTGTATCATAAAGATGCACAAGTCATATCCCACAGCGTGTTGGCAGCTTGCATGTTACAAAATACACTGCAGAGTTTTGTACTAGGATTTTTTTCCTCTGGTCCAAAACACAGCATTCAAGAACTAAACATGCATTTTAAGGGATCCTTGAAAATTTGAAGAGAATAAAGAACATCAGCAAGAGAAGAGTCATACTATGTTGTTAACCTGCACAATTCTGAACAACTGTTGCAAAATTCCTTGTATTTTTGGTGCACATCCATGGGACATCTATAGCAAAGTGCCTATTATGGCTCTGAATTCACAGAGCCAAGCTGTTTTGCTGTTCATTCCAGAGTGGTTGCCAACAGTCTTCTCATTTTGCAGCACCTTTCTGGGGACATATTGTCAAGCAGTATCAGCATATACCATGTTCATTCTCCCAAACCAGCTCCTCTGCTTCCTAGTCACATGAAAGAGTGTCCCATTCTTCATGAAAGGGCTACTAATAGAGAGGTTCATCCAGTTATTACCCTGCCCACACTTTGGTCCTATTTCCTCAGATGTTCCACCTGTCAACTTAGTGTTGTATCAAGAGGTAAAACTCCCTTAAGTGGTGATAAACAAGGTACACTCACAGGTACATGGCAAAAAAACAAGGGGTGAAGAAAATCCTTGCTGTCAAAACAAGTGAAAAAAAAAGAGCAGTTGCCCACAATTTTGTTCACTTTCAAGGTCTGGCAGTGAGCCCACAGGTCTCCTAGGAGCAGGATTTTCACTGAAATCCTGGCCTTTAGCAAACCTGATGGGAAACATTAGAGAGAGTAAAGAGGGTATGTTTTGAAAAACTCCCAGCAATCCCACAGAGGTGAGCCCAAATGGGACGAATTCATGTCTAGGAAGCCAGAAGGAGGCCCAGGGAGAGATTAAAAAGAACTCACCATATCCTTGTTCATACTAATAACAAGAGCTGCCTGTCTTAGGGTTTGCTAACAGACTGTTCCCAGTGCCCTTGACCTGAAACTCACTTTACTTTTGACATTTCCTGAGCAGCTGGCATTAAACAGAGGGTTTCTTTATCTGGGCTGCAATACTCTACTTTATCCTTTGTTGATTCTCATCAACTTCATCACACTATACAATGTTTGTGGATTAATGTAAACTCTATGAAGATTACTGATAGCATAAACTGGTTGAAATTACTTCAGAAAAAAAAGTTTTAAATTACAGAAGGATCTTTTTGAAGAATATGTTTGTGCTAAAGCACTATTTTAAAACTATTATTGTTAAAAATGCAAAGCTTTTTTGTTTATACAGTCCTAATAGAAAAGGAGCATTAGAAAGTTCGCAGGTTTTTTTAAGTAAATTGAAAGAAGCCCTTTGTTTCTAAAAGAAAGAAACTTCCACTGAAACAATAACATTAAAAATCTTGTTATTTTCCATGGAAATAGATTTGATTCTTTTTTTCAATCAGATGCCACAAAAATTAAGAAAAAAAAATACAATTTGCTATTTTTCCTTTGTTTCTCCTAGCTGCTCCTGCTTTCTGAAGATTCCCTCCTGCTCCACCCTGGCCACACACCAACCTCCCGCTCATCATGCATCAAAATGTTCCCTTTCCTCATTCAGCTCTTTCCTTAAGAGCTGCTTCTTTTGTGAAAGCTTCCTGCATCATTTTTCTCCCTGTTGGTGACTCCAGACCTTCTCACACTTAAACTATTGTCCAATATGTATTGTATGCATTTGAGTCAGGTTGTTAGGTCCATACCCCAAAGGCCTCCAGCCCCTCCTTCGCCCTTCAGCGCACAAACACAGCAAAGAGAATTATAAAATCTTAATCAGGAGAACTCAGCAAGGTTCCTCCTGAGGAGCTGCCTACAAAATGTCCTGGGGAAGATGCAAGACTTGCTGGAGTTGAGGTCTTTCCGTCCTGAAGGTTCAAGCACTATTTTGGTGAAATTTGGACCAATGCATGAAGGCAAAAGCTGTGCTGCAGACATCATTACAAGAGTGTTCCACAACCTGACAGCAGACTTACAGAAAGAGCTTGGCTGCTGCTGGTTGCATTTCTTGTGATTCCACAATAGAGAGCATGGAAGAGATGCTAAGGCCATTTAAAGCACGGGAAATATAGATTTGTTTAAATTGCTTATATGCTTAAGAAGTCATTTGCTGCCTCTCTGCTGAGTATTAAAGCTATCCCAAATCTCATGTCATGTGCAGCCTGTATTTTATAGGTGTGGGAATAAGCATCATCCAATGCCTTAGACATAGAGTATTGTACACAAAACTGAAGATCAATAAATGAAAAGTGTAAGCCACAATTATTTGGTTCACAAAAACCTGACCTACATTTCCTGCAAGTGCAAACTGTTAACATATCTTTTGTTTGAATGTATGTTGCAGGGAATCACTGTCACTCAAAAAAAAAAAAAAAAAATCAAAACATCCATATATACAGATTTTAATACCATGTTTTCAGCTAAACATATCTCAGACATTTCTCAACTTTAGGCATCGTGAGTTCTCTAATTCTATAGCCCGGATTTTTTTTTAAATGGAATTTGATAATAGATCTTTAAAAAATGGGTGGGATAGACAATACAGTTTTGCCTTAATCATTTTCTTCAGTAGAAAACATTTTAATAATAGAAAATAATAGAACATAAGAACTATTGCAGCTGAAGCTCTTAGGGACTGCCTGATGGCCAGAGCTCACCATAAGTGTTCTCTTCTCCTATATCCACTGTTTCACAGACTTTCTTATCTTTTGAAGTGCTCTTTGGCTTTTACACAACAGAACATTTTTGTTTAACAATCCTAGAAACAAAGCATCATTCCACTCTGAATCACAGGAGGGTCAGATATATTTTATCTTCACCTCAGAGCTCTTACTCAAATATTTACTTCTCCCAGAGGAAGAACCATGAACTAGTCGGGATCTGAGGTGAAAAAGGCATAAAATTCCACAATACAAAATATGTAAAAAAATATGTTAATAAATTGCTCAGTAATTTCCCTTCCTGAGTAAACTGTTTAGTGTGGAATTCTCTGAAAAATGGGGCTTTGAGGGTGTCATCTCTCATCTCAGTGATGAACCTTCAAGGTACAAAGAGACCTCTGCTGATGTCAGTATTTGGATAACTAAGGATGCCCACTCTCAGCTGAGTCTGGCCAAAATTACACCATCTGATTCAAAACAAGGATCATGATTATTATTTTTGCTAGAATTAAGAACTTTTAAGGTTACATTTGTCCATGGAGGCTTGACACAGAAAGGATTGAAACAATTTGTCACTAGTTTGAAAAAAAAAACCCAACCAAGACTAAAACCTGCATGAGCACAAGAGAGGTGTCTTTTCTGACATCAGTATTCACCAAGTATAGGAAAATAATATAATTTCTGTACCATAACATCCACCATACTTCTTATTCAAAGAAGATTAGAGGAATTAAATGAATTGTAGCAACCTGTGTATTCAGGTATGAAGCACCAGAGGCTTTGTTGAAGCGGTGAGTTGGGTTCCATCTGGGGAGTGATCTGTGGGGAACAAGATCCAGTTTTGCGGAGAAGTGAAGCAGGCATGTTACAGCTGTGGCCCTCGCAGGGAACATCTCCACAGCCAAAGGCTTCTGGCACCATTTCCAGAGGCCTGAGCCACATCAGCCGTGCCAATAGAAGGTCTTGGGTCACGTCTGGGCAAAGATATCTGTTAGGAGGCCAGAAAAGCCAGCCTGGCTGCTGTGTTCCTCATGCACCGAGGGGACAATTTCCTCTCCAACTGTTAGAAAATACCATTTCTGGTGTTTGTATCCTATTTTGTCTCCGAACCAAAGAGGGGGGGAAAAAATAATACCCCAGCAGGTCGCGGAGTTCAGTGAAAAATCCTACAAGCTTTTCCTGAACAAATAACAGATAGTGACCTCTGGCCCTGCCTTTGCATGAGAATTGCCATCGGCTTCGGGAGCCACTGCTGCGGCGGGGGACGCGCAAACGGCAGATTCTGATTTAAAACTGATTTTTCCCTCTCCC